>WSZQ02072301.1:5664-20439 GCA_019419845.2 Weissflogia rhopalogaster
CAAAAATTTATCAAGATATACATTTCCCTTTACATATTTTTGTATTCACATCGATTTCCAGTATATCCAAATATTTTCTTCCATAAAAAATTCACACTACAAACATTTCTTTTATTTCACTTTTCCAGGCCGAATCGTTGATATAAAACGATTCAACAATGCAGCACGTTGAATAATTCTGAATTATTCATCACCACTTTATCGATTGACTTTGTTAATTATTTAAACTGCCGATTAAACTTGTCCTTTTATATTCCATGGTCTGTGTGTCGGTCCCTATTTCTGACTAACCAAATTTTTAAAACAAACTGTTGATGTTGTCGCTGCTTTTTAACTTTGTTACTTTGTAACTTGCGTAATCATCGCTGTAACTTCATAATTGATTTATGCGATGGACAATGTAACACTGTTTTTCCAAAGTTTTAATTGCGTAAGATTAAATTAAATTTGTTTGGGCTTGAAACTTTCCGACAAGATTTACAAAATTAATCTTTCCTGGTTTTAGCAACTTCCTTAGTAGAATGATTTATAAAAGGAATTTTTATTAGATTACATATCACATCATATATATATTTCTTCATTAATTAAAGGTAAAGGTAGTAAATTCAATTTTATTTTATTTAATTATTAGTTTAATGACTTCTAAGATAAAATTGTTTGATATTGATGTGTAATATAAATGTCCTTCATCTGGCAGATATTAAAAATTTCCATGTTATAACGAATACGGGCTCGATGAAGCATTATATCTACCAGTCCCTGGCTTCAGCTGGGGTGCTTCCTTCTATTGAAGGATGGGAGAAACGTTTATTATCTCTTTGTTCCTTGGTGGAGGTGGTGATTTTTTTTAATTTTCTTGGTCTATTGTGTGTGAAATCAAATTAGATTTTATTAGATTTTCAGGTTCTTTTCAACTTTTAAATCGAATAGTCTATTTAGTAGTCATTTTTCTATTCTATTTTTTGTTCACTCTTTATCAACACTCAAATGAACATCTACCGTTTCGAAGGCAATTAGTTTTTTTTTTATATTTCTCTATTCTGTGGAGAAAGTGTGCCACAAATAGAGTTTAGTATATATTGCTTTAAAAACTTCAATAAACAATTTTTATAGCTATCAAATTTCATTACGTCCAATTGGAACAAGCCGAATAAAACCCAAATATTTAACCGCTGGAGTGTAAACCAAAGTCATCCCCCCTTATATTTTTTTTGGGCTGTCAAGCGGGCCCAGCAACACGATCAAAAATTCAATTACGAAAAATGATTCCCAGTGGTGGTGTAGAGTTCGTTTTGTTCCGCTTTTCGTGATGGTCCCACCGAAACAATGCATCACGCACACCGTTACCGGCGCCTTCACCACAGCACCATACAGTCCCACAGATTGCCGTCAGCAAACGCCATGGTGGGGGCGCTGATTAAGCTCGTTTTTATTCCTCGTGTTTGCGCTCGTGCTTTTCCTCGGCATATCACAATATTTCCGCGCTGATGGAAAATCGTGCGGCTTGACTATTTCCGTCGCTACACTACCTAGACTGAGGCAACCCCCTCCGCTCTGAACTATCCTAGGGGGCAGGGGACTGAAAAAAGGCAGCAATTTAACGGACGTGTTTAACGTCCTTCACTGCGTTCACGCCGCTATTTCCATGAATATTAGAGTGTCGCGCACGAAATCTAAACGAATGTGTGTCACAATGTATAGGTTATCTACGTCTGAGTATACCTGTCACCTGGCTTAATGTATTCAGCTGAATGTATGTAGGAATGTGAGTAGACTGTAGGGGGTTGAGTGTAATAAAGAATTTCAGGAACGGTTTGAAAGCGTCAGGTTTTTTAGTGTAGAGGCACGGCAGGAAAAGTGCGTGCCGAAGCGGAAAATCACTTGACGTACGATCACCGTGTTTTACTGCAGGGAGGCTAGGCGAATATGACCGCATTTTACTTAGGCAAATTTCTCACACGGAATATGTTTAGGGTTTGTCCGAACAAGGTCAATTGTTATTTTTAAACTGTGGGAATTATACATTTGAATTTTAGATTATACTACTTTTTTCCAACTTTTACCTTTGTTACAAATATTCTAGGAATGGCAAAAAATGGTGATGACGCCGGTCATATATTAGTCCTATTGCAATAATAATTATTTCGTACTAATAAGTATAATAGAGTGACGCATTATTTCTAAAAGAAGGAGATATATTAGAGAAAAACGATTTGTTCTCTCTTTCAACTTAACAAAAACAGTCAGTAATATAATAAGATTCTAGTGGAGGATTCTCAGTGAAGGATTTGTTTTCGTTTTTTGAAGATTACAAATCTTTCTTCAAAAAATTATGCGCGTTAGGGGGAGTAAACTGGTGAATGTGAGCCGAATTTTGGCCGCGCATATCGCAGAAACTATCAACCTGCTTTCAAATTTTCTTTTCACTTTAATGTGTGTATTGTTTCAACCTGAGAGATAGGATTTTTTTCTTCTTCTTAGTTTAGCTCTTTAAGGAATTTTTTTAAATGTTTGTTTTTCTGTTTTCTTCGTTCGCGCATATATGGAACGATGCGACAGGGTACAGCTCGTCCCAGTACCATGATAATAATAGAGCAATGTCACCTTCAGCTTGCCCGAAAGCTGAAGCGCATGTGTGCTTAACTGTAGTACTAAGTACTTTTATAAAGGAATAATATACTATGAGAATAAATAAATGTATATTAATAAATTCTATACCATTTTTCAGCCAATGAGGGCGCCACTTTTAACAGAACTTCACTATTATATCTTTTTGAAGCAAATCATACCAAATACTTTACAAAACTATACAAATATATGTTTAAAAAATACAACTCACCTGTGCTACTTTCTCCCCCATCTTCGGCGTATGCAGCCCACTTTGAAAATACTTTGCCGACCCATTGTCCTGCACCGAGAACTGTAATCAATTGATAATCCAAAACTAAGCATCAGGCCAGCCACTACAAAGCATATGTG
This sequence comes from Weissflogia rhopalogaster, assembly GCA_019419845.2. Lineage (NCBI taxonomy): Eukaryota > Metazoa > Arthropoda > Insecta > Coleoptera > Staphylinidae > Weissflogia > Weissflogia rhopalogaster. Next base: position 8,644 of record WSZQ02072301.1, read on the forward strand.
TGCGGTTGTGTCTCTAAGAGTATGTGTGTATGAGTGTATATGTGTGTATGTGTGTTTGCGGAGTGTATCAAGTGTATTTACAAATCAATTATGTACAACATGTTCCCAGTCCGCCAACGAATCCCTATTTATCCGACTCCCTTACGCCCATGCATACAATCCCAATTCACCCCATGAACTGCACTCTAATAACATGTTGTGGTTGACCTCATCCTTAAAACCGCATCGCACAACCCGAATCAATTATTAATTAACCCAGTTCGTGTATTTATCCGCTCCTAGGTCGAATCAAATCCTCATCAGGAGAAGGCAATTCAGATTAAAGACCAACGAAACTAAGGCTGAGGCCGAGGAATAAATAACTGGGAGAGGGCAAGGGGTACACTTTGACGGTAGCAGGGAGAGGGATAGGGAGAACCACGTATTACAGAATAACTCGACTTACTCTGCTCGTTCGCACTCGCTTGGTCACCGACTCGCATGGCTAGCAAGGCCAGCAAGTCTGCCAAGCGACTAGATACGAATACTTTGAAGTGGCGCCGCCATCGTCATGAAATATGAACAATTTTCGAGGAGTGTGTATCACGGTAAAACACGCGAGGATGCCATCACATAAATGGATATCGAACTGGCTTGGTGGTGCCGGAGAGGGCGGAGGAGTGCAGCGCGGGGAGGAAGAACCGCATGGAAAAACTCGGAGAAAATCGAAGATAAATCGAAGAATTACGTTATGCACGCGTGGTTGTTGTGGTTGGAAAATGTGACGATCATTATTGAGCACTGAAAACATAATTTTCGATGAAACTGGAACGATCAGACGGTTTTTCTTCAATTTTTCAGTGATCATCAATTTTAGACAACTCTTTTTATTCTTAATTCACTTTATACACATTATAGATATTCTTGAAGTCATTTTTGGTAATAAATTTAGCATAAAAGGTTTTTTAGTACATTAGTGCATGTTTTTATCACTAGGTGGCGCCACTTCAAGTAACATACCCTTAACACTCATTTATTGTTGGCGTATCGGGTGATTTTTTTTGTTGATTCCGTGAGGTAATAATGATTATATATCTGAATTTATTTGAACATTTTTTAGTATTATTTTTATTTTTCTAAAACTTTAATTTTCTTCGTTTCTCCAAACTTTTACGCAACTTTCTAAACAACGAATGTTAATGTAATGTTAATGAATGTTAATGTAACATTAAATTGTTGTTTTCTTTGCAATAAGATGCATTAAAAGCTGTTTTCATTATTAAATAAAATTGTACTCTGCGTATAATTAGAATTTCTTTAGTACTTTAGTGCAACTTTTGAATACTAAACCCTCAACTTTCAGCGGTACAACATTTTATGTTGTATCCTTTCCCGGAGTTTTCATGAAATATCATGTATTGAAAGCTCTGATGTTATGCAACTTTTCATACAGTAACTGAAGAAAATCGAGAGCAATTAAATTATGCAAGTGTTGTTGGGATTTCTAATTAACATTATTGACCTGCAGACGCAAGTGGCACAGCTTTAGTAAAAATAGAAGAAAAGCTCACTTCTTGATATTTTAGCGATACAGTCAATGAAAAGAATCGTTGCCATTTTGAATTTATTTCGTTCAACAACTGTTTTATGAAATTAATGCACGATAATCGATTTAACTTTTGAAAAAGTTCGATTTTCATAAAATATGTCGAGCTTTTTATTCTCGTTCTGTAGGCAACCCGTCCATTATGAATGAAGCATGATTATTAGTTCAGAAATTAAATTAAATAACTAACTACCAATTTTCTTAGGTTAACTTAAATAAAATATTTCATTAACATTTAATGAAATATTTTATTTCAGTCAACCTCTTTCTGTTCTAGATTTTCAAAAGTTTTTTTTGACTCATTCTAAGGAATTTTTATCGAGCTTTTAATTCGGATGAGCTTTAACGTTAGGCAACCCACATTACACCCATCCACACACAAAAGTATACGTTACAAGCCATACTGGAAATTTCTCCGGTTAATTCGCTGCTAAATTAGTGAAAGCTCAATTAATACGCGAGCGTATTGTGCTTCGCCATCGTTCTCACACCGTGTGTTAATTAACCGTTAATTAACACAAAGAGAGGCCATTGCCGGCGTGAAGTTGAGCAGTGACATATGAAATTCTATTACGTTTGATGATTGCTCGGGGAGTGTTTGTACGAGGCCTTGAGCTTGAAAAGCTACTGTCATTCTTAACCCACAACACTTTTAAAAGCGACTTTTGACATTTTCAGAACTTGTTTTACGTTCGTTATTGTCATAATTGTGTGCAATAAAGTTTTAATTAAAGCATCCCCACCGAAAATCGAACACGAGGTTCCGGGTTCGATTCTCGGTGGTGATGCATAGTAAAGTGAATTCTTCTTCTTATCATTTGTATTAGCCTCTAATAGGACTAATTACATTGAAGAATAATTGAATAGAGCGAAAGACCGTAGTAGTTGATACTCGGTAAACTCAAACAAAAAAAAAATTAAAGTTTCCAAGCTTTTGCCTAAGTGTTTGTAGGTGTATTAATGTAGCAACCAATTACCCGCGGCTCACACTGGCTGACCCATTTCCTAATTTCGACATTAAATTATCAAATATATGAAATTTCCCTCGTTTTTTTTTTCTTATTTATATTGCGTTTGATTTTGACCCTTCCAAAGAAAAATTTGCCGACCCTTGGTTGATAACATCGCTGAATTAGACGATGACAAAAACATATATCAGCCTAAAAGTGCCTTTAAATTGTGGCTGATTTTTGATTTGTTTTCGTTGATCTTCTCACAATGAGCTTTCGAAGTGTTGAGCTTTTCAAGTATCGTTTCTCACGTTGGCGTTTTTTTGTTTGCAGTGACTGTAAGCAAAGCTTTCTAAAAGTCGTAAAATTAGTTGAAACTTTAAAGTCAACTATTCGACTTGCTAATTAATAACAAGCCAAAAGTGATGTAGTAATAAAAGCTTATGATGGGTTTAAGAGTTAATACAGCTTAAGAGTGTCGAATAAAGTAGTTGGAATAAATTTTAAAAGCTATTTACAACTATTCATTTCTATTTGCTTTATAACTATGTGTCAAAATAGGCTAGGTTATGTTACTTTTGACTGATGTTAGTTTAAGATTAGGGCGAGGTTAGATTCAGATTAGGTTAGATTAGGTCGAAGTTAGGTTAAGCTTTCTAAAAATTACAAAGACACTTAAGATAAGCATTATCCAATTCAATTGGTGTTTGATAGAAGTTGTACTGAGGTAAATTACGTAATACTGACAACGCCAGGCATACCTTCTGCTTCATGGAGTCTGTGGTCGGATTGCTTAAGCTAGGACTCTTTCGATCGTAGGATGTGAAGGCAGTCTTGTATCTCTGTAGGTCACTTTCAGACGATACATTCGGGAATTGCTTCGACAGATACTGCTTGTTTGCTGCAACAAACACAAAAAAATACCAAGCTTTTACTTTTACTCTTTAGGGTGTGGAAATACAGAAATAATGTAAATTTGGTAGCCTACCATAAACACTTATACACTAGTGGCTTTGACAGAGATTCTCCATCTCTTTTATTGCGATAGACCTTCAGAATTTGACGCACAGAAAGAAGATAATTCCCACATTTGATTGAAATTTGACACAAGTCAAACAGCGGGCGGGGGGTTCTCGCTAAACATAAATTTGATGGAATCGTAAAACCTTCTGTTGGTTAGTTAATCAAATTATCTTTATATTTGTTACAGTGGCAGCTGCTGGATCACCCCTCCTCTCCCGCCAAATATTCTATTTATTTTTATACTAGCAACAGGCTCTAAGGCCTCTTGAGGGTTCCCCATCATAAGGATCCCGCCATGAGTACCCCCATGCAAGAGTGTATTAGACTATTAATTGACGCACTGACACACGTGAGTTATAGGTTCGACATCACTAGACCAGTCTAGGCCACCCTCCTTGCAAAGCATAAATCATAAGAATCTTGAATAATCGGAATTGGGCTGCGAATTTTTGTTAAGAGACATTTACATTCTCAAACACCTTTTTTAATTTTTTTTTGGGCATTGCCGGCGTTTCTCTATCCGCAGCATCTGTGGATCTGCAAGCAAGTTGGGTGGCGGCCCGGCATAGCCTTGGAAGTCCACAACTTGATAACACTGAACTACCAGTGTTGAGATATCAGGGGACTAAACACCCTACTACCATCATATTGTCATGCTGTATGACTGCGTACAAGCTGCCTTTGACTTTTTTGATGACCTTGAACCATTTTAATATGTAAAAATAATCATTGGTCATCATTTTCTCTTTTTAAATATTGTAATTCGGGATTAACATCCTAAAAATTGCCTATCAATGATTCTCTGTTCATATTGATATGTCAAAGACAGATTTGCTGCTGTCATACAGCATATCAATATGTTGATATACGTTCGAGAATGTAAACATCTTATAAGAATCTTAATAAAAAAAAACTGGAATGTTCTTAACAGATTCCATATTCGCTTGAAACAATTTTGAAAAAATTAAAGGATCGGTGACCTGATAGTAATCCATTTAGGGATAATACATTTTAAAAACTTAACGAAACGATACCCAAAATTATGATAGCAATGATATCCTAAAATGATAGCCTTATATAATCCAACCTAACCAATCTTTTTAGTATTTTATCCCAAAATCTTTCTGTGAATTACAATTTATCATTTTAAGTAAATTTGAAAATTGACATTTTCGAAATGTGAAATGTCAGAAATTCCTAAAAAATGATACAAAATCTAAAAATCATCACTTTTCTAGCCATGTCATTTCTTCTAAGCTTTATCCTACTATCAAATTCTTACGATATCGATGGGAATATCAAAAAATATTTTTATCAGAAATTTTTGATACCACTTAGAATATATCAAAATTAACGAAAGCAATTTTATAAAAAATGGGTAAGAGCCAAAAGAAACAAGAGGAAGAAGAGCGTATTAGACAAAGAAACGAAGAGAGAGATAAGAAAAGAGATTTGGAAAGGGATGTTAAAAGGGATATGGAGAGGGATAAGTATAGGGATATGGAAAGAGATGTGATAAGAGATTTCGAACGGGATAAAGAAAGGGATAAAGAAATAGAAATATATACAGATAGGGAGAGTAAGGATACGTATAAAGAGACGCCGAGTTCAAGTTCAGAATATCGTGAAAGATATATTAGTAACGACCGAGATATAGATCAGGAGAGAAGGGGTAGGCTCGAAAAGAAAAATAGAGAAAATAGCAATAGCAACTATTATGAAGACCGACTCAGAGCCCTAGAAAAAAAGAACAGAGAACGGGAAGACTGGGAGAGAGCAAGAAATCGTACCCCGGAACGAATCAGACAAAGGGAACTAGAAAGGGACAGAGATAAATTGCGGCGAAAGCTGAAAGAAAAGGAACAAGAACACAAAATGAAGAAGGAAGTCAGGAAAGAAGTCAAGAAGGAATTGGAAAAAAGAATAAGGGAGGAGGAGAGACAGAAACTGAAGTACCGGACGGAACGTTAAAGATATTTGTAAATTATTTAATAAAGTTAAAAAAAGAAGGAATTACATACGAACTGCAATCGTTGGATAGCCACCGGTTTTGAAACATTGTCGCCGCGCGATGGCATCAAGACTGGTCGCATGTGCGACCCGATTGGGCGTGGTTTGGCGCTGTTGAGGCGGAGTTACGTGCGGCGGATACCCAACGGCGGCGTTGGGCGCGTGATGTGGTTGGGCGCCGCGTGCTCGCTCCACGCTCTCGCCGCGCTCGAACGACGCCTGATGACTGGCGGGCGCACTGTGCGAGATCGTCAGCGCGTTGTAGTCCCGCCCACCGCCGACGGCTCCTCCTCCCGGCACCGCCATCGTGTGGGTATGCTGCGTGGATGTGGGCGCGTCCGATTTGGACACCCAGGTCTGTTCGAGGATGGGCGTTGGTGAATTCGATGTCAACGGGCTACAAGAAATAAATATTACTATTAATATAATTATTCAGATTAGAATGTTGACATTATTAGGATATTTATATTGAATTTCTCTAAGAAATAGGAAGACCCCCACGAATTACCATTGCTCCAAAGTATCAGCCTCCTCCTCGGCAGCGGTGACATCGCTCGGGGGCGTTAGGTATCCAGCAAGTCTGAGTCCACGACCACGTAAGTTCGAGCCGAGGCGGAGGCTTTGTCGGAATGAGGCTCGCGCTCGATCAACTAAAATAACAACCAAGCAAATTAATCATGGTCCAGTGATTCATTAAACATGTCTACACGTACATTTACTTAGTCGTGCCTTTCCCACAGGACTCCCTTCCAGCGACGGTGTGGGCTGGCTGGTTAGGTCCTCAAAGTTGATGATGATCAGACTAATGTCGTCGACTTCACTGCGGATTGGTGCTATTACTTCGGAGCATAGGAACTTGGAACCTGGAAAATGTAAATTTTGTAGATTCAAATCCTACAGTTCCAATCAGTATAACCTGACCCCACCTAACCTAACCTAATACAGTCAACCTCAACCTAAAAATAATACTGCCTCAACCTATCTCGATCTGGCTTAGTGCAACCTTACCTAGTCCAACAAAACCTAACCTAACCCAACCTAGTCCAACCTAATCAAGTTTAACTTAATCCAGACCAACCTAACACAACCTAAGCTCATTCAACCTAATCCAATATATCTCAACCTAACCCAACATAACCTATCCTGATGCAACACACAAACTAACAGAAATACATGTTCGCCCAACTCTAAGCCAGCTTAAATCCTCTAATATCTAATTATTCACCGAACGTTTATCGCTCTTAATCCCAAAACAGACACAATCGATTAATTCGTGTAAATTACGATCAACCCCAACTGGAAGCTTTTCAGCGCGGCATTCGCGATTCGCGTTACGCAGGGCGCTGAAACGATCCGAACAAACCGCAGACTATCATATCAACGGCTTAGCGCTGAGCACCTTTGATAGCTTCCCTTCCCTCCCCAACCCTACTCCTTTCCGATCGCGAGACTAGACGTTGTCGGAGAGCGGCGAGGCAAAGCCGTCGGCTGTGTTGGCGGTGGAGGCGGCACGTGCCTTGGAGCACCCATTCATTTCGTATTAATGCGGCTTAATTTATTTATCGATTTTATTGACATCGGTCGAGGTAGTGGAAGGAGTAGGAAGGCGTGTGCTGCGTGTCTGGCCATCATACGGCGAACTTTAATAATTTAGGAACGCGTGGCGACGATTCACCCAGGAAATGCATACGCTCATGCCACGCCGCCAACGCCGTCAACGTGCAGTCCATTCAAAAAAGAAAATATATGGATTTCTCTTTGCCCCCTTCTTTTTATTACTGCTTACATCAAGACAAACCTTAACCCTCACCTAAAGAGAACTTATTAGTTTGCCACATTTATGCATTGCTTCGAAAACACCTAGTATGATATATTAAAGAAAATATTCTGAGTGTTTATAATGATTAACGTGCAAGCCAAAACTAAAAAGTGTAAATTAGTAGGCAATAAATTATTTTAACCGAATTATAAAGCAATCAGTCCGAGTTTTAATAACTTCCACAAAGGATTTCCTTGGCCAGGATAATTTTACTGTTATTCGCCGGTGCGGGCATTGAAATAACTTGCGTTTCCTACCATAAATTAAACCCTTTTAAATCACGTTTACAAAGTGTGGAAACATTTAACTTTTGTTTTTCCCAAAACCAAATCAATTTCCTAATAGAAAACATTTCGCTATTTTTAGTATTACTAAAAATAATATTCTGTCATCCTTTTTATTTACCCTTAACATTTTTAAGTTAAGCTGATAGATAATGAAACATATTCCTAAAAACATCTTTATAATCAGGAGAAAATCCAGAACAAAATAGAATATTTTGGTTCTTACTTTAACGCCATCTGCACCAGTAAAAAATCGAAAACCAACGCCATCTTTGCGCCATTTTCCAAATTATTCATTTGTAATGTATTATATTCTGCTATTTTACAATGAAAACCTCAGAAAATTCTCATTTAAATTTTTCGAAGATACCATATATTAAGTAAGAACATATTCCGATGACGTGCTAATGATCCGGTCATTAATTCTCATTAAACCACCCAGCTTTAACGCGCATGTGCGTCGATCGAAAGATTACCGAGTTGTTTTTTCCATTCACGCTCGACCGAAATAATGAAATTACGCGCGTTATAAAGGCCTTGCAATACCCGCCTCGCCGCGCCACACCACTTCGGACTGCGAATCTATTTTCGGCTTGAAGTTTTTGAGGGCGGCAGGGCGGCTAGAATTACGCGCCGAGAAGGGGGTGCAGCAATGGTAGAGTACAATTACGATCAGCCTCCTGCATGCAATCAGCGCGTACGTGCAGTTTTCGGTATCAAATGATCATGTTTTACGCGCACGGGTGCCCCCCCCCCTTTCCACCCTCATTTACCATTCACCGCCACCTGCCCCCGTCGTCGTCGAGTGGTGGCAATGTATAAAGGAGGAAATGGGATTTTCCGGCCTCGTGGTTCACTCTCACGTTACGAGCAGTCGTTTTTGCGAAATGTCAAAATTTCCTCAACAATGCGCAATTTAATTAAAACGAGTTTTCTTTTTTTGCAATGATCAAAAGTCGTTCAAAGTGGGTAGAGTCATATTTGATGTATTATGTGATTTATGGCAAACAAATTATAGAATAGAGACATTTTAAAAATAAAACTTCAATACGCTTGCTTGAATTAGGGAATAAACTGGTGAATGCAAACCGAATTTCGGCGGCGTTTAGCTCAGAAACTAACAATCCCATTGTAACTTTTGTTTTTACTTAATATTTACATTGGTTGAATTTGAAAGACAGCCAATTAAACCCTTTCAAATTTTTTATGGGTATGTAGCGTTTTCCTAAGGCCCTTGCGCCCTCGACGAAGGACTCATGTCAAATAATATCGATATTGATAAAAATCGATATATCGGCGTCAAAATTTCGATAATTATCGATAATTTAATTTTCTTTAATATCAATATATCGATATCGATATTTTTGATATCGTTCTGACATGTCATTGACGTAACCGCCATCTGAAAAGTTCAAAATTGGCAATTTTTCCAAATTTCAGATTCTATATAATAATAATCATCATAATCCATCGATATTTGTTGAAATTTATTGAAAATACTTCATTGATCTACTTTTATTATTGTAATTATTATATTTGGAGAAACCCATATACAGATGGCGTTACTGAAATTCGATTTGATCGATATTGATAAAATCGATATTTTCAAGACGATATTTTGATATCCATATATCGAAAAACTGAAAATATCGTCTAGTAGATTGCATTGACCGCGTATAATAGACTGTCTACCATTGTCATGAATAATAAAATAATAAGCCCGTCCGGGTAGCTTAGTGGGTGGCACCTTGGCGTATCACGCCAGCGGACGAGGTTCGAGTCCTCGGGGCGGGCATCAATCGGTGTGATTATTTTTCACACAACAACTTCAGACACTCACCCACGCACACACATATAGTTATGTTCCTTGGTCCAAGAAGTTGAAGGTATTTGGGGGTTTTATAATTTAACACGCCGAAATTTACAACAGAACACAAGAAAACATTATTTAATGCGACTTCGAATAAATTCGTGAATCATGAATAGGTGTTACTTAAACTTAAGTCAAGAATGGAATGATATTTTATTTACAATAAATGTTGGAGGAAGACTATTATCTTCCTGCGCAGAATCGTCCGTGGTCCGCCATCTATTAGATGGTGACGTAACTATATGCAAATATACACACACAAACACACTACTTCAAACTCTCAACTTCAAACACAATATCCAACTCAAACATTCAACTTCACATATCACTCTACTGACACATGCAATTCACTGCGAGAACTTCTCGCAACCATAACAACAACATATACATCAACAACTCACACCAACCAACAAACAATTGTACAAACATAAAAACATACTTGTAAATAACAACAATACAAAACAAACATAAAAATAAAAATAAAACATATCCATATCGGGGAGACCCACAGAGATCGATAGACCTTAAAATATGTGACATTATTATTATTAAAATAAAAAATGTAACGTTAGAATGACATGACATTTCTTAGCGCTCAACCATTACTCTATTTTCCCTTATCGTAACATATTTGCATTCAAAACCTTACTTAACTCTTTTTTAGCCAATACATAAGGAAACTAAGGAATATTAATATTTATGTTATTAAATTTTCTTAAATGGATGAATTCGATGAAGTGTAGTCGATAAAAAGTCACTTGCGATGATGTAGTTAACTTTATGTACATTTCTTCGAAAACAGTATTAAATTAACTATACTTTAATTACAATGATAATCTCTGTCTTGTTAGGGTTAGACAAAGGTTAGGTTACCTTTCGGACAAGTTTTAGCTAACTTTTTTCTTAAATTAAGCCCTTATGACCACTTAATGTCAAAAACTTCTAAAATCACTCTGTGAAACCATGTCTAACCATGTAGAACTCTCAAATCAAGTAAATTATTCATGCAATAATGCAAATAAACCATACTCATTTGAATTTTGTAAATTGACAATGCTTGCTTCCACCATATAGCTCCAATTCCCACAAGCCTCAAATGAATTGATTTGTAACCGAACGCCGAATGCCGAACACCGTAACATGACATTCGTTAATATGTCACCGCTGGCGCATAGCGGTTTGCTGCCACCAAAACCACCAAAACCGCTTCTCGCAACAGCCACCCGTCCTCCTCCTATAGGTCATCATAAAAGGAGGCTCATATTTATACATTTGTGGCATATTTGCGGATTGAAGTATGGGTGTTTATAGTACATATTCCAATGTCCCTGGTGACACCGGCGCCTCCACCATAATTTCCAATGCTCTTTATAATTAAAGGACATTTGTTAAATACAGCGGTGATTGTTTCACGGCGATTTTACCGCGCTGAATTGTCTGATTCCCGAAAAATAATAAACTTAGAAAGTCAATATTTGAAAATCGACATAATTTTAAAATTATTAATAAATTTTTTGGTTGCTCAAATGTACAAAATAATGCAAAAAATGCAATTATGTCAATTAATTTCATTAATTTTACATTCGTAAATATATTTAGCACTTATATAATTTCGCAATTAATTTAAATCTATTTTTTTGGTTTCATTTCCACTTTTATACTTTTTCCTAATCAAATTAATATAAATATATTGCAGCGTTAATCGTTGGACCGCAATTTAATCAATTTCTATAATACTCAAGAGATCGCGCTATGCCTTTAACCGCATTAGCAATTTATCGGTGTAAAAAGGCGCTGCTAGCTCCGAACGACATTCTGTCACGGAAGCTTTCATATTTCCAGCAATCCTGCAATCCCACAAACCTGTAATCCTCAATCGACCACCTTAATTCCCAAATGCAAAGTCATAGAAATGAAAAATCCATATACAACGAATAAATACAAACGTGTATTATTCCACAGCTATGCAAACAAAAGCACATCAAACACCATTAAAGTGGAACGACGTACGAGTATACAAAGCTTTTAGGAATCAATTGCGCGCTTATCTTAATCTTGAATCTTAATCTATATTTTAAAAACAATTCCGAGTATTTGTGAAACAATTTTAGGTTATTATGCCTTCCCCGAGGGATATAGCACTCTTCAGTATATTCTAACAGCTGTACTGTTCTGAGAGGTGGAATTTATCGGAAATATCGGAATGAAATCCGAAAATATATGACATAAAAGCATGTAAACTCAAGAAGCGTTTA
>WSZQ02072312.1:0-21915 GCA_019419845.2 Weissflogia rhopalogaster
ATAGCATAGCGATAGGAAAGCCTAGAAGAGTTTACAGAACTGGAAGAAAGACATTTGTGACGGCAGAGATTTTACACTGCTGTACGATAAATGTGCATAGCAGATGCGTGGGTAGAAACCCCACACAGGCATTGTTATTAGGCCTATTCTGCATGTCTACCAAATTTCATTAAAATCGGAGATGACACGACCTGGCCCTCCCCTTGTTAGTTAAGGAACACATAACTACTATATCTAATATTATTATATAGTATTACATAAACATTATGAAATATCTAATGCAATAGACTCGCATTACTTACTACTTACTCTTGTATTACTACAATATCACTTTAAGTCGATTGACATGTTGCATCTTTCAAAACCCTAATCTATTGCAAATGATTGACTGGTTCGCTCATCCCTGGGTATTCCTGTGCTGACAATAGAGCGTATGTGGATGTCTTTAACTCACCAAGTCAAGAAATCGCGAACTATAGAACGAACAGCTAAAATTTAGGAAGACTTGTACTCTGACGACGTATGCTAGTGAATATTGCGGACAGTGCAGTGCTTCCAACTCTTACACGTAGAACCGGCCTTCCGCTGCTGACCCATAGGTCAATTTAGGGAAAAAAGTTGCTTCGGAAATTTCAAGTCGGAAAGGAACAGATAAACCATTACAGAATAAAGTGAAGGTTTGCAAGCTGAACCCGTAGAATGGCCGGTTGTCCTGGCAGAAATAAAAGAAGAATTTCTCAAGCAACTTGGAAGAATGGCAGGATGGGCTGAAGAACATAAGTCAGTAGAAGAACGGTGACTACTGCATCAGGATTGAGCAACTATTTATGACCTTAGCCCAATCAAATAGGAATTAAATTTAGTAAGACATGTATACGTGCAATGCATTCTAGAAAGAATACAGTTTGGTGTTTCGATGCAAAGCAATAATTGACGCAGGGTCTATTTTTGTTTGAGTAACATAACACTTTTTTGATAATACTGACAGCTCTGGTGCCCTCATATGTAGTGCCCCCATGCACGCTTACACATAGAGCTGTCAATTTAGGGATAAAGTTGCTTCGGGAATTGCAAGTCGGAAAGGAACCAATAACCATTACGGAATGAAGTGGAGGTTTACAAGCTACAACCCGTAGAATAGCCGGTTGTCCTGGCTGAAGTAAATACGAATTTCTCAGGCACCTTGGAAGAATAACAGGATGAGCCAAAACATTAAATCAGTAAGAAAACGGTGACTACCGCTCCAGAATTGAGCAATTATTTGTAACCTTGACCCTATCAAATAGGAATTACTTAATTAAAACGCCACATATATTCACAACGTCATCACAAACCGCAAATCTACTTTGAAGACAATTGCAAATGAATAAGGACTTTAGCAAATTCGACATGCCTGTACTGAGGAAGTGACAAGGTAAAGTCCTCAGTCCGCACAAACCAGAAGACTATTTTGAAATGAATAAAGTACATCATTTAATATAGAACGAATAGGAGCCTGTTACTGGGTTTTTGAATTTTACAATGAAGGGATTTTCTTTCAGAACTACCAGAAAAAGAACTCTGATGAATGTGTTACAAATCAGGTTCCTGTTCCGATTGTTGCCTAGGTTTGTGTTTGTGTTGACTATGAAGTGAGCAGGTGACCAAATGACCTACGAGTAAATTGATGACATAAGTGGATCGTGACTTCACAAATTACTCAAGACTTACATGCAAATACGACGAACTAGTCACACTTTAAACGGCAATCATGTTAATTGGTCTTTGATTTGATGATATACTTCGCTCATGATGCATATGCTCTTATGCATACCATTATTTGAAACAGTAAGAAGCCCGATATATATCACATAACATTCTATATATTTTCGGATGAGAACCAAATACGTATAACTAACTAGACTAATCACAAAGGACTGCCGATTTTTGTTCACCACAGAATTGTTCACCTTGATAATAGAAGAAATACATTTCGAGAATATGTATGTTATATGTGTTATATGTATGTACATGTATGTTATATTTGTGTGTGTATGTGTTTGGGATATGTGTGTGTGGTGCGTGAAAGTGTTTGCGTATAGTGCATGGGTGTTCTGGGTGCAGTGTGTAGGTGGTGTGTGCAGTGTGTGTGTGTGTGTGGTAGGGATGTCAAAAAAGAAATATCGATATCGATAAATATCGATACCACGTGTCGATAATTATCGTCTTTTATCAATAGTTTAATTTTCGATACTTACCGATAGTATCGAATTACTAATTTTCGATATTTTTTGACATGCCCCTGCACTGAGGCCATCTGTTAGTCACAATCACCAACTATGATGGTAATCTGTGCGACCGATGAGTCCACGGTGTTGTGTTAGTTATTTTGAAAATATGGAAATTCAATCATTAAATTCTTAATACCATGCAATAATAACCCATCAAATTGACAAATTATAATTCGATCAATAAATTTGTAGTGAAATCAGTCGATAGTTACTACTGAAGCATCGATACTTTTAAAATTCCATTTATTCTGTGTAGACTAACAATAAGTTAACGACCGTTTTACTTAAGCGCCTTTTCAACAACCAATTCGTTGTAGTCAACGAATTGCTCGAGTTACGTAGATGTGTGAGAATTGTTTCAGTTTTCATTAGTTGTTTCAATGACATTTATCAAGGAAAAAACAAACAGATGAAATATAATCGTATAACGAACTTTTTAAAAACAACAGATTTAGGTGTTTGGGCACGCTAGATTTTGCATTCGTTTGCAGCAGGAACTTGAACGTACGACTCACACGTTAAAAGAAACAAACAACCAAGTGTCCTAATCACACTTAGCAAGAACAAATACGACGACTAAATTAAAATTCGTCGCAATCAAAGTAATAAAACTTGATAAATTACAGGTTTCGATACTTCGAAGTCGATTCCTTAATTTACTCAATCAGTAATTTTGCAATCATTAATTTTATTACATAGGAATTACGGCGATATTTTTCATTCTCAAAATGTAACTCCCAAGTAGTAACATCAGAATCATTGGGTTGATAATATACTGGAAGATTACTGTAACGAGCAAAAAATAATTTGAAAATACCTTAACAGATGGCGTCAATGTGTATTTTCGATACCAATAAGTATCGATACTTTTCTTCGATACTTGGGTATCGAAAGTATCGAAGTTTAAAAAGTATCGATACCAAAAAGTATCGATACTTCGTGAAAAGTTGACATTCTTAGAGTGTGGTGTGTGTTAGTATGTGTGTTGGTGCAGTATGTGCAACAACTTACAGCGAACATGCGACCGGATGACCTGAGTATCTCTAACTAAATTTGACGATTTAAATAGATTGTAACCTCACGAAGTACAAATCTGACATGTACATACAATGGGCTATACACACTATATAAACTTCAATCCTGCTACATTAAATAACTAAACGTTAGGGAAAGCAAAAAAAAACTGTATAGGAGCAGCAACGCTTTCCAAACTTTTTTCTATTTACTCCCACCTTTATTTTAACAGTATAATTAAAGATAACCCAAAATATAGTATTGTAAATTTCATGTAAAAACAATACGCTATAATTTTGTACATGACGAGGGCCAAGGATCGATCAATCAAACCTGGGTTTGACAGGACTATGCCGATAACAGAAGCCTGAAAAGCTTTAAGTTAATGAACTAATATCGTCAAACATGTGTGTCGATGGTCGCGGAAAAAATATGCCTCCTCGAGAGACATGCGGCCCACGCGTACTTGCTTATTATTAAATTAACTTTCCGACAGTGAACAGGTAAAAATTGGTTATAAACAAACATACTTGGTAAGCAAGTTCATTGTTCAATCAGAATTACTAGAAGAAGGGACTATGAGCTTGCGAACCACGTCCGTAAAAACACTCCATGCATCGAATACTCACTTTCATTGCATATAGGCCAGATTAGGCTAGAGTGAATGAGATTAATGCTACAAGATGCTGTGCTTTTACTTTGAAAGTCAGAATGTGCAGAATAATACTGACCATATGTTACAGTGTGGGAGTATGTTATTTGTCTTTATCAGACTAGTATTGTTGCCAGTCGACCTAATAATTTAGAAGAATATCATTTACTGAACTTGCTATTGTATTGGATATGTATTCATTCACTATATCACCCTAATATCATAAACTGCGCCTCCTACTCTGACTTCCGTTGACTAGCGAGCAATCAACTGACAACTAATGACTTAAAAGAATATCTCTAATCAGGAAGAATGACTGGTCATCCAAGTGACCCGTCACGTATAAACAAAATACGACAGTTCAGCTAAACATATATGTTTAGATATGTTGAACGTTCTGCGGCGTTTAGGGTTTCATGCCTATTTAATCTGAAGTAAAGGAAAAAAAGTTGCCTTCGTCAAGTAAAAAAATGGGAAAGGATATCGTTATTTATTTGCTTTCCTTTAGTACTGAAGGTCAAGGCGACCGTCACTTTAAATTACTTTAAGTCTCCACCTACATGTGATGATATATGCCCACTGATCATATATACCCATTTTAAATATTGATAATATATCAGTGAAGGGATTCTTTAAGAAATCATCAGCCTGCGACATATTTAACAATTCGTGCATCGCGTCAGATGACCAATCAGGTTTTTACATTTACCCTTCCAAATCAATAATGATGTAGTTAGCATCGTCACTGTTCCTAACACGTAGACCGTAAATATCATTGCACAGGCAATTCGCCGCGGACTTGAACATTGAAACACACTGACCTTTCATTTACACCGTCAACTTTGAAAAAGAAAGCCTGGTCTGGTTTTTAAACCAGATGTGGAGGTCCACTGTCTTCCAATGACTGGACGGAATTATCATACTTAACCATACATAGTACACTTAAATCACTTAAACCACGGTGGGTACAAACCCCCTCCTTGGGAGAACTTACCCTTATGATTTTTTTGGCCCCGCTTTGTTTAAATCTGAGTAATAACATCTTGATGGTCGGTTACATTGAAGTAGCTTTCAATTTTAGGATTCTCAGTTTTTGAATCTGTTAGCTAAAAGACAAATTTGAATGAATGGTGGTTGTAGGGCTATTGGCGAGCCGCCACCTTAAATAAGGGCAACGTGCCGAAGTGCGTACCTCCTGGGTGGTTTGGAAACCGCACATATCTTGTCACTGGACATTTTTATTTTCCTAGCGTACGTCACTGCAATGTCCATTGCGGTACAGGGCGTGAAATAATAATTTTCATTGTCTTCATATTAAATGTCTATACATAAGAAAACAACAATAAAGGGCTCAAAGGTAGGTAGTCTAAGTATTTTCCCGGAAAATTATCTCCATGACTAACCAGTTTACGCAGATATTTATTATATCCAAACATTTATACATTTATACATCAAATTGTAAGTTCATTCTTTTTAGAACGTCTTCAGCAGTACGCTTGACTTTATCCTCCTTTGTGGTACCAGTCTGAGCCAGGACGACTGCACCATCTTTCAAAATACTTGCCAAAGGAGCCAGCTTTTGTGCGGAAAGTGAGGATAACAATTCAAGGCAAGCCTCCATTGTTTCTATGCGGGTCTGCTTGAAGGCATCAAAATCTTCTTCAATGGAATGAGATCGTTGTTGTTGTATTTCAGGCGGTACAGGTTGTGGTGGTGGCAAAGCATTCGTCGCCGTTTGACTGTCAAATGGATTCGCACGCTTCTGTTTCACTTCAGTGGGATTCCTGGTCAATGCTGCTGAAGTGATCTGAGATGTAATAAATGGCGTTGAGAGGAATTGAGAAGACTGATGCCGCAATGTCATTTGCAGTAAAGTATTCGTGTCGTAGGACAATTTGGGAGGAGTGCTCGCAGGTGGTGTTGAAGCTGCTACTGGTTTCTTAATTTTTGCTGCCATCTCGTTAGTTTCATCATCAGTGGATGTCAGAACCTTATCTTCCCAGACTTCTTCCCGAGGATGGTAATCGGGTAGAACATCTCTTTCCAGGTAACTTGCACAAGAGTCGCTGGAACTGAGACTACTACGGCGCTTAGGGCCTTCTTCGATCTCCTGTTCTTCCTCAGGCTCGTCATCCCGTTTGCGAAAGTCTCTCTCATCTGTATCATCATCACCAGCAAACGTCAAACGAGCGTAACTCTCACACAATGATTCCCATTTCCTACGAAGCTGACGAAGAAACTCCTCGACATAGTCAAGATCTGTGTATAAATATCCATCTTTATCTTCTACCTCCATATCCAGTAGCTTCTTTATCTCCCCTGAAGTGAGATGATACTTGTCAATTCCGTCAAGAGCCAATTCGATTAAGACTATAATTTGGACCACTTCACTTGTATTTGCTAATGTATAAAGATTTGCAGCCCGTGGTAGGTTGCCGACTTTTTGTACCAAAAACTTCAGGCCTGGTCGTAAATCGAATTCCTTTGCACGTTCGTTAGTAACGTCTAGACATTTCAGGAGGAGATAGATATGCCGAGCATCAACTCTTCGGAGCGTCCCCCCAAGGTTGGAGGTAACGTGGAGGATTTGCAAAATCGGTGTGACGTGACGCAAGTTCTGCAATAGCGCACTGCTGATAGTTTGCATGAGTAACTGATGAGCTAATAGACCCACAACTAAATTTTTGAAAGGTACACGAAGAGTAAACAGATCAGGCGATGTCACAGAAGCCATGTCCATGTGATACAACAGGAACACGTATGACCTATCGTCATTTGGTGTAGTCGGTGATGTTGATTCCTCAGTGGGTACGGCCACAGGGGTATTTTGATACGTCTTTACTGAGGTGATATTATGCGTGTTGATATTCTGACCTTGATTGAGTTTAACAAAACTCTGTGATATTTTACCGTATTGTGGGTTGTTGTTTGGTGTTTGTGCGTATCTATTATCCAGGTGCTGCTGCGGGTGATAGTTTGGGTTACGTTGTGTGGTCATCAAAAACACTTGGGTCCCCAATTCATATACTTTAGGTAAGTTGTCGTTAGCTTTCCGAGCCGCCACTTTAACGGTGGCCAGATCCCCATAAAAACTGTCACTATGAGCTTTAAATGCTTTAGTAAGTTGCGTCAAAGGACCTAATGTAACAGTACAAGCTCGATGAATAGCTAGCGTCAGGATTTCCCATTGTCGCGTAGTCAGATTCTGTCCTAAAGCAAGAAGCAAGTGTCTAATACAGGAGACACCCAATCGTGCAACACATTCTTCCTCCGTGGATATTATTTCGATAAGCAGAATTAATAGTTGTTTTAAAGCAAGGTCGACGCATGATCCACTTATTTTCTGTAGAGATATGGTGTCGCCTCTTTCAGCGGTATTATTTGCTGTTACTGTGATGTACTCGACGACCAATTCCACAGTCATTCCAATACAGTGTTTAAAATGTATCCACAAGTTATCGGAATTTTGGTCCTTCAAGGCGGTTGTTTGTATTTTAGGACTACTATTTGATTCTGTGGATACCAAAGTTGTCATTGTCTTGACATTACGTCGCAACCATATTTGCATTGTTGGTAGTAAAAGATGATTAACGCAATAAAATGCAAAATTTCGAATTGGTAGAGTTCCTTTCAAAATTTTGAAGAGCATCTCAGCTTGTCCACCTTGGCCACTACCTTGATTACTGCCACTTGGTCCTGCTAGATGCAAATTTGCCGTAAGACCTTCAATTAATATATACCAAACTTTCAGTAAGCCATTGTTCCCCTTCTTTGCATCCATTTCTCTCAGACTAACCTGAGCTTTTAAATCTTCTTCTAAGGAAAGTAATTTATAGCTCACCGTTGACTGTAAATTCATGTCAATGTTACTATTGTCCTCTGTACATATTATTTTTGAGCAGTTCTGAATATTCTCATTCGGCAGACATGTATCGACAATTTGTGGAGCTGTTTCAATACTCATGCGATGTGTTAAGTTGAATCGTGGACATTTCGGCATAGTATACATTGCGGCCAATATTTTCGAGCAGCTTTCGATCAGTTTAAGACACTCCAGGGACATGGATACATCATTCTTTCGTTTTCCTGTGGCGCCTGTTGTCTTGTCTTGTGGATCATCCAATTCACTGCCTCCAAATGTGGTAGTGACCTTCACGTGTGCCAAGAGACACAATATATAATCCAAAGCGGCGTTAGCAAATACAAGTGTGTTATCGGTTTGCAAAAATATGTAGAAAATATCCAAAATGGCGTTACCACCAGAGCCACCCATAGGTAAGACCTGTGATGGACCACCCCACGTCGCTGCCGTGCTTCGCAAAGTAGCGAAGAGCGGGCGCCAGCCAGAATTAATTTCAGCAGAGTTTGCTTCGACGAATTCACACAAGGATGCAACGATCTGATCCAGTACATCTTGATCGCATATCTCCAAACATAGAAGGTTCTCGAACGGTTTGAAAAGAGCCTCGTTAAAGTGAAAGTGTGGTAACTCCGATTGGTCGTTAAGCACGCAGGTAATAACGTCATGAATTGCTGCGATTGCTTTTTTGGAAACCTCACGATCCTTATGACATGCTGCTTCCATGAAATGTGGACCAACTATTGACCAGATTTTCATGGTGTGAATGAGTGGCCGACCGGAGCGAATACATTTCAGGGTGACTTCACCTATGCGAAACAGAAGTAGAGAGACAGGAGGCTTGTGCGAGGGTTCCTTAGAGCTGCGCCGCCACCACGGTCGTCTTGTACCCAAAAAGCCGAAATTGGAATGAGATTGGGTTGGTGCATACGCCCCAAGAGATGAATGCGACGAAAATAGTTGGAGATGAGACGCTTTGCAGAGCTCTGTAAGGAATTTTAGCAGTGCTGGAAGAGAAAGCCTCTGCGATGCATTGTGGAAAAGTTCATCTGCCTTAGATGACAGTACGCAGCAAACTTTTGCCGCATGAACTCCGGTAAGCAAACCGCTTCCCCGAGAAGTATTCAACACACCCGAGCGTTCCACTATTTCACCAACGGTGGTCTCGGTTGAAGAATTTGCATTGTTGTTACCCTGGGAAATATTACAGTTGTAAAATGGGTTGTTGGTCTGCAGGAAGCTATAAACGTCCACCCTAGAGGAAAAAAGACCCATTAGTTTCGCTAATTTTAAAGTACACAAATAACAAGTATTTACGTTTCTTCCTCCAAACAGTTTTTATCCAATTTGTCATCCGTTCCATTGCTGCTAGTATTATATGTTGTAGAGGTGACCTGATTCTGCTTCTGTTTGCTTTGTGCAGTGACCATGAGCAGCTGCGCAGCCCCAGTTCTACTGAATAGAGCATGTTCCAGAGCTGAAACTGCCACACAGGCCGAAAACACGTGAGCCCAGCATTGCTGGCTATGTACCGCCAAGTCTAATCCCTTGGAGAGAAGTACATCAAGAGAAAGGGCATGGGCAGCTAACAATTTCGGCCCCGTTGTAGTTCCAGGCATTGAAGGAGATTGGGAGCACGCTGATGATGAAAGGAGTCCAAGAATGCTACTGCTACGGGTTTGTAGCTTTAGGGTGTTACTTAAACTAGCCGCCTATAAATAAACTTAACTTAATATTGAAAATATATCAACATTGGACATTAAAACCTTCTGCAGTCCTTCTAAACTGGCGGTAATTACATCATCGCGCAATCGTTGTTTCAATTTCTGGCGTCCACGTCGTGTAACCAGGCGACCAAGAGAAGAGGTGGCGGCTGCACTTACAGTACCCACAGCCGGAGAGGGTTCACCCAATCCTGCACTTAAAACAGCCACCACAGACTGCCAGCAGCAGGTGAGAACTCGTCGTGCTAGTTTCACGCCCGCTTCTGCTTCCACAGTTGTTTCTAATTGTCCCTGGTGTACTCGTTGCAATTTTTGCCAGTCGGTGAGCTGTTGACTTGGACATAATCCACCCACGTCTAAAAAGTTTCTAGATTAAATTCCGTACCACTTAGTTGCCGACAAGTGAATGAGTATGTATTTAACAAAGCAAGGACGTGATATCGATGATCGTTCAAATTATCAAGTATATACCAAAGTTATTTGAAATAGAAATTAGATATTGTATTCCGAAAAACCTCATGCATAATTCTTCAAGATTTCATAATATATGTACATGCATGAAGCGCAAGAGAATCTCTGAATAGAAACCAATAATAGAAACATATTTACCAGTTAATAGACTTATCAAAGCTGGCTGCTGCATAGTCCTGGGATCGTATCCTGCAATCTCCAAAAGTGATTTGGCTAACACATTCTGGTATAATTCGCAAAGCCAAGTAGCGGACACATAAACTAGGACACCACTTCCATGAATTTCATCTACAAACTGGGCTTCCGTCATTAAAACGGCGGTCATTTCTCCATCTCCATGCACAACTTCAGTCTGTGAGTGATCCTGGTTACGATAGTGCCCATTGCGCATTAAACGCAAATTCAACAATAAAGCTGCATAAGTGGCTAAATAAATACCATCCGCGTTTACAATTGGCGTGACCATGTCGTAAGCTTGAGCGGCATTGTGTTCGCAGCATTTTGATGCAAATTCTTGAAGCACTTCATCAATCTGTGCATACCAACTTTGATTAAATTTGTCGTTATATCGACATGGGGAAGAAAATTACCTGAATTGATGACCTAAGCGTAAGCAAATTTGGAAGCAGTACATTCTGTAAGGTCTTAACAAAATGTCTAGCATTGTGTCGTTCCATATCCGTATTGCATTCATCAATGCCCGTTCTACCCAAGTGCAGACTTTTTGGGATATTATGTAATTTCTGAAGTTGCTGATTCGTGAGGAAACTTTCATCATCCATTATGCTGTCATCCTCGTCATCATCATCTACTCCAGCGTCATATTCCTCCGGACCCTCGGTAGCACCGGAAGCATCACTCTCATCTCCATCATCAACGTCACGTGCACCACCTTCAATGCCGCTGCTGTCTTCGGAATCACTTTCGTATTTTAAATTAGCCACCACGTCCCTATAAATTTCGTCTATGTTTTCCTCGTATGTTTGCAATTAATTTTATTACAAACCTGTATGGTTTTGGTAAACGCGCCAGAGACTGATATGTTAGCGGACCAGTATAGTCCGCCTGATCCAGAGTCACATACCTTCCATTAGCAACTTCCGCAGCTTCTGCGTCCATACCTTCTCCTGTAGCACACATCGATTCTAAGGAACCCAATAGAGCACAGACGCATTCTACACTCGCCAGGAGGACCCCAATGTCGGAACATGCTGCTGATTCTTCGATGGAATCCATAATGAGACGAATAATGGCCATGTCATCACCGGCATGACGATATATTGGACCTGTAAGTAACAGTAAGTCTGCCAATCGTCCCGGCGATCGCAACAACTCTTTAGCTGCGCGGAGGGGCTCCAAACGTTTGGAGGGCGCAGGCAACAGTAGCATGCGATGGAAGAGAGCTTCTAACACTGGTCGTAGCGCGCGTTCTCGGCCAACCAAACGT
The DNA here is from genome assembly GCA_019419845.2 of Weissflogia rhopalogaster. Taxonomy (NCBI): domain Eukaryota; kingdom Metazoa; phylum Arthropoda; class Insecta; order Coleoptera; family Staphylinidae; genus Weissflogia; species Weissflogia rhopalogaster. Next base: position 11,438 of record WSZQ02072312.1, read on the forward strand.
ACCACTTGTATCCCAATACTAAGTAATATAAAGAAATCTTACTCACATTCAGCAAATGTGGAATAGACAAACCTGTAAACAATTTTGGCCTGATGCGTAGATAGCCCCGGATCATTCGGATCGCCAGGTGCGCCCAGAAGGGCGAGCAGAGCTGGACAGAATCGTTGCCAGAGGAAGGTCGTGAAATGAGTGTTGGAGTGTACTGATGGAGGGAGAGCACCGACCAGCGTTAATAAGCATTCCAATAGGAATACAATAACATCATTGGATTTTGGTACACTGCAATGTAAGATACTATTGGTACCGACAAACAGGAGGTAAGTTTAGCATACATTTTCATTTCTTCCAACTTGGAACAGATGTACTGCATGACTGGAATTGCTTCGTTGAAGCATGCTACAGCCGAGGTCTTATTGTATACCATCTCTGCGCTGCTTCCTGAATTGCGATGCTTGGCTTGTTGCTGTAAGATTTCCTGACATTCTTCATCTGCCGAACCAGGAACATGGATGTATTATTTCGTTTCTCCCCCGTATAAATGTCTTACCGAGAAATGTGCAGAATGCAGTGAGTGTCTGACTTGCTGCAGCCTGTGCAGCCGCACGTACTGGTTGGGTACCACATTCGTATGCTTCACCGCAACGCCCAACCAATAGCATAACCAGACGACCATTTAGAGCCCAGCTTGAAGCACACGCCATTGAGAGAATACAACGCAGAATATGTACCTTTACAGTAAATAATCAAATAGACATGGCCTAATTCAGAAATATTGTATTACTTGGGTATCATCACAGTGAGTTAACATGGATGACGTAGCGTGCAATAGTTGCGAGGGCAACCAAAGGGAGTCATCTTCAGGTTCACTTCCCGCTTGGAATCGCTCATCCCGAATGATTTTCTATTCAAGAGATACCTTTGTTACATCAGTTTTCAATCACATTTGGATATAGATAATATGTAAATATCGCTTAGGTAGCAGGTGATTGGGAATAAGAGAAGAGCTTAGGTAACACTCATTTGAATTTCAAATTGTAAACTTACACCAAGTCCACTCAAACCCAAGGAAAGCAATTTTGATTTTTTCGACTCCAGACATCCTTTGATGGGTTTGAAACACGCCGCGCGGAGTTCGTGGGATGGGGTACGCAACAAGCTGTTTTGGGAACATAGCAGATCTAAACAAAAACAAACACAAGTTCTCATCGACATTTGTATAAAGATACCCTGCATTAATGATAGTTCTCTATGTTCAAATGAATATACCAGCGTATGTCCAACACAAACATACCATTCTGGGGATAATTATTTCGTTAGATTAGAATAGAAGTACTCACCGTATGCTTCTTGTGCGGTCTGCTTGACTTGTGCGGCCTTGAAAGTGCCGCACTCCTTGATCGTATTCTGAAGGAAGTCCTCCATGATCCTTCGTGTGGGTCCACCGACTGGATCACGACCGGCCCAACGGGCCGAAGCGCGCGGTTTGGGTTTCCCGATGGGTCACCGTGTTTATTGCGTCGCAGGCGAAGCGCGTTTGACGCGCGAGCGCATGACGAACACGGAGAAGTGCCTTCGCAGTACTTCCTATACGCACGCGGCATGAAATCAATACTTTTGCGCATGGGCTCCAATTCATATTTAAAGTACAATTCGTTCATAACATCTGGTTATTCAACCGTAATTATGCAGATAAGCGTATAATACGAGGATACCTGCATAATAATCTAATATTAAAAAATAATAACTTCATTACAATAAGATATATTTTGATTATCATGTTTTTTAGTTTTAAGTTTTCACATGTCTTCATATATCCGTGTGATATTTGTGTAACAGTAATGTTCTGAACGTACATCTGTTCTTGGATGTTCATTGGAATTTGTTTCATTGTCAATGTGTATCGTGGAGAATTAGGAGAATATCCGAAAGGTAACATATTTTCTTCGAATGTTGGCAGTGGAGGTAATTGTTTCTATTCAAGAACAATCAATGATGAAATATGTTATACGGTCTTGTAAAAAGTTCGGAAATGAGTTTTTCTTTAGTGATCCTGTAGTTGCCGACAGTTCTATCGTGCTTTACTCTTCTATTATCTATGGTATCCTTTATATAGTAGCTGCACTTAATCAGGTATCCTCATGAAATCCTCCTAACGTTACCCGTCGGCAGTGTTTCCCGGTCTAGGAATGGCATCCGCGGTTCTTTAAGGTGCCATGAGTATATGACTATCGGTCTATACATACAGACTTTGGGTATAGTTCTGGCAGTTTTCATTGTGGTCATTCACGCTCTAGGGTATCTTCATCATGTTTCTTTTGTCATATCAGCCTAGAGGTTAATAATATAATATTCATGGTACTATGTCCCCAGATGAGTGACCCACCAGCAGAGACTTCACTAGCAATGTCCTCGTCCTGATAAAATCTGTGGTTAATGTTCAGAGGACCCTCATTCTGGCACGAAACGAATGACAATGCGCTGATGTGTACAAATTATACTACAACACAAAGCAAATATTTACAGATATAATCTATCCCAAGGTTCCCGGTTGTATAATTTTTAAATGTTCCTTTTTTAATGTATTGATTTTCCCTGACGACTCACTGGAAAGTGTTTTTCGAAGTATCTCATGAATATTTCAATTGGATTGAGATTAATACGGATAAGAGACAGTAACGAACGGTGCCTCCATCAATTGTGACGTATCGTGTTTCCGCGCTCTACTCGCATAAGGTGCGCTTTCTCACACGAGGATATTCTAGGGGACTCGCTTGGCTTTTTGCTATTCTCGCTCGACGTGCTACCGCGTTGTACCGGGGATACTTATAAATGGTACTTACCATTTATCTATGGACATCTCTGGATCGTGCGAGGACGATTCAGAGATCGTGGATGATTTCTCTGCTCGTTGGCTGAACATGGCTATTCAAACTAAACAGGTACCTTCTCATGCTGGTACTTCACTCGTGCTGGCTAGCTAGGTTGTTGGGTGTAAGACTATGGGGATGGCTTCAAGGTGATGAACACTCACATAACACACAAATAGTTTTAACATAACAATATATTGATTTAACATAAGAACCTCTTATACACTTATAAATTTTACACAGTTAAAGAACGCACGACCGAACAACTAGTGACATACTAGCTCGCAAATCAAGTCCGAACTGACTAACTCATTGCTGATTGAATGACTTCCGAACTAACAACTACCGAATATCCAAGCAACTGTACAATAACTACTGACTAAGACTACCCGACAACTGCACTATAACTGACAGTAACCAACTGCTGAAAAGGCTCCAAAGACTGACTGTCTACCGCCCTTTGGTCATTGGAATATATTCAGATATCTGCCTACGCGGTCTCGTAGTTCTCACCATCTGTATGGCGCGTGGTACCACTTGTTTTCCCAAGCATTGCTTAAGTCACGTACGCACTTCTGTTTTCCGTTTCTTGTTTGTTCGTGACTCTTATCGTGTGGTGCACACATTTCGCTCGCGTGCTTTGCTTATCGATACGCCCCTTGAGCATACGCTTCCTAAAATTATTTTGGTTTCCTAAATTTACATCTAATCTACACAAAATATGCCTTTGGACTAAACTTTCCAGAAGTGGTTTTCCTGTAATTTAATATGAATGTCTTAATCAGGTTTTCTCATTCGCGACAAGACCCTTCTATGTAATGATTCTGAAATCAGATACGTGCTATATGAAAATAATATGACATCAAAGTAACATACGCGACCAGATGCACAAAGTTCAACAATGGAATTTGTATTGCTTTAACTGACCACCAAACTGCGGTTAGAACTATTGACAAAGTCAACATCAATGGCACCTGCTCCTGCTTCCAGTTGCCTGTAGTATCGCACATACCTTACTCCCCGCAGCGACACCGGTTGACACATGAAAACGTCGATAAAGCCAAAGACTAGATAGATAAAGCAGTTAGACCAAGCAATGTCTACTCCTAGTGACACTGTTTCCACCACAAATAACAAACTAGAAGTCCCGCATAGAGCAGGAATTCATCGCACCAGACATCACAGAGTCCACAAAGTTTTCAAAGTTTTCAAAGACAAAGTGGATACTGTCGCAAAGACATATTCACATATGTGACCCCACGGATCACCAAATACAAATTTGGAATACTTTTCTAAAAAGCTTATACATGTCAAGTCATTAATCTAAATTTATAAGAACGGATTCGTTAGACCACCACAGGATGCGTCAAAATGTGAGAAAGCACGTAGGAAAACATTCACGCTAACCTTCAAGGGCTGAGTAAATATTTTCAAGGCAACGGGACGATATCGTTTAAGACACCCAACACGATGAATAACTTCGAAGCCGCAGAGGCCAACGCATAGCGTGCGCATGTGAACCTTACTCAGTAACCTCGTGCCGGGAAAACGCCCGTACACTCCCAAGCTCCAGGGGAGGGACTCGTAGTATATAAGATTGAACCCAGGGAGTGCTAAGACACTCTCTCCGAGGGCACACTGTACGCGACACTCGAAGTGTAAACACCGTCTTGAATAAATCAACTCCAGTCCAGCGGCCAGCAGTCCAACAGTCCAGCAGCCCAGCAGCGGTCAGACAGAACCAACCGGCAGACGAACAGCCACCGCACGCAAGCAGCCCATCCTCGACAGGCAAACGTCATCGTACGCCAGCGTCATGTCGACCATCATTTGGTAAGTACACCTTTCTATTATCTCGGTCAGGCACGGTAGCTTAAGCCAAGCCAGTGAACCCCATCTTCTCATCAAAGTAATCCGCAAATCATACGACAAACCCTCGAGCCGTGACAATACCTTGACCGAGACAAGTAGATCGTCTTCTCCGTCCATCTGTTCCAAACCCGAACTGTCGCGATGTTGCTCCAGTGTACACATCACACCACAGCACGTTCGGCTGTACAGTGGGTAAGTCAACAATATGTCGATATATCAAATGATATTCCTATATTTTACAGGTATTCTGGTTTGGATAAATAACACCTGGTGATTAGTAGGACTCATTCGGATATCAATAACTATCGATATATCGGCATTCGATGTTCATATTTGCATACCGATACATCGAAAATATTGATAAAAATAAAGATTCCAAGGTTTCGGGCTGCTGCTCGTCAATATTCTTTTTATTTCTTAGATTTGGCAAATGCAGTATTTGGGGCATTGTAAAAAATGGTAATGAATGATTAAGGTGTTATCAAAAATTGCACCAATAATCAATAATGTCTACAGAAATGATTTATTCTTAGATTCAATGTCTAATAACAATATCTAATAATAATGTAATGTCACTTAATGTATAAATGTTCTCTATGGATTTATCTCTGGGAACCCAAAAGAAAATGATTTACAATCAGTACCTCAAGAATTGTTTCAGTTTGTGCTAGATATAGGAACTATTGTACCGGAACAATAATAACTGTCTACAAAATATTTCAATAGAACTGAACACTTAACGATTGTCTGCAAAAATGAATCATTAAAGGCCTAAAAATGTTATACAAATGGAAATAAGAAATGTGTATATCGGGTAGTAATTGATTATTCTGTATTGAATCGCATCGTTTTCTCTGGGGTCTCATAGCAAAATGCCTCCATATGAGAATGTGACATGTTCGTTTCAGGTTGTTGCATGTCAATATAAAATTGTTGTATTTCTATATCAAGTTGTAGCAGATAAGGTTGTGACATGTCCGGTTGTCGCGGGTGAGTTTGTGACATGTAAGGTTGTTGAATGCCAGCTTGTTGCATACAAAGCTCTTGCATATTAGGTGGTGGTATGTTATTTTATTGTATATCAGGTTGCACTATAGATTGTGGCATATTAAGGTTGTTGCATAACAGGTTGTGGCATATTTCGTCATCTCCGGACATGTCTAATACAGTGTTTCACAGCTTCCGAACACGTTAGTTTCCTTCCCACCGAATGAATAGCTACAACATGGGTATTTTCTGGGTATTACTTACCAACCCTTCGTGCACCTCTTCTTTATTATTTCATAGACATGGCAATGCCTGGATTGGAAAAGGAATGATTAAGATATAAGATAAAAAGGAATTGCAACACTAATTAAATATGTCTACAGAAATTATTTATTCTATGGTTCCATGAAAAAAATGCAATATCAATTAATGTTTAAATGTTCCATATCAATTTATCTTTAGAAACCCAAAAGAAAATGATTTATGGTGTGTACTTCAAGAATGTTCCAGTTTTTGCTAGCTATAGGATCTAATGACAGAAACAATAATTGATACGATAAGGGATTTCAAAAGTTATGTATATGATGTCTACATAGTATTGCAACAGAACTGAACACTTAACAGATTGTCTGCAAGAATTAATCACTGAAGGTATAAAAATGTTATACAAATAAAATTAAAAATGGGTATGTCGGGTAGTAATTGGTTATTCTGTATTGAATCGCATCCTTTTCTCTGGGGTCTCATAGCAAAATTCTTCCATATTAGGCTGAGACACGTCGATTTCGGACGGTTGCATGTCAAAATAAGATTGTTGCAGATGAGGTTGTTGTATGTCCGGTTGTTGCAGGTAAGGATGTGGCATGTAATGTTGTTGCATGCCAGGTTCTGGCATACAAAGTTCTTGCATAAAATATTGTTGCATACCAGGTTGTTGTATATTAGATTGTGGTATGTTATATTGTTGTATATCTGGTTGTGGCATACCAAGTTGTTCCATATTAGGTTGTGACGTGTTATATTGTTGTATATCAGGTTGTGGAATGTTATATTGTTGTATATCAGGTTGCTGCATATCAGATTGTTGTATATCAGGTTGCTGCATACCAGATTGTTGCATAACAGACTGTTGCATATTAGGTTGTTGCATGTTAAGTTGCTGTATATCAGGTTGTGGCATACCCTGTTGTTGCACACCAGGATGTTGTATACCGGATTGTTGCATAGTAGGTTGCTGATTAGTACGGTGCTCCATATCACGTTGTGGAAGGAGAGGAGACTGATCCTGAACAGGTACATTGACGAGATAAGTCACCATTTCATCTAAATTGTTCTGAAATGGAGAAGGTGTTGCAGCCACATGGCGTTGGTGTTGAGCTATAACTGAAAAAAAAGTTCTAATTGTAACTGCATCCATAGAAATATTCACTAATCGGTAATCAAGACATACCTTGAGGGCATGGGAATTGGCAAATATTATACATATTTGCCATACGTGGTACCAAATACGGCCTCGGGACAATTCGGGGTGTTGGAACCGCATGTATGATAAGCTGGCGACCATTCATTGCAACGTGGGTTGGTTCCACATCCGATCCTGAACAAGATTGTGTTACTGGGTATGAATGAAATCAAGCAAAGGCACTTACCCACAAATAGTATGGTTTCAAGCTGGCTCCTGAGGGATGGATTACTGCTGTCTATAGATATATCCCAAGGATTTTCCGTAAACGAAACACTCGCTTGATCACCAGCAGAAAGGCACGATAACTGATCGTTTCCTTCCTTTGGATCAAATTTTAACTCCTAGTGGAAAGCGGGTATTAGAAAATATTGATGTGAGCACGTAATACTTACCTCCTCTGATTTGTCAAGGAAATCGTCACATAAGTCACTCTGGGTATTCTCCATTTTCACGTGTCAGTTCCAATCAATTAATAAAAAAAATGACTTGCAACTATTCAGTATATATTCAAATGTTTGTTAAGTTTTTTTGGTTGCCTACGTTATTACCAAATTGCAATTTTCGTTTTTTCTAATTTTCAATTAAAAAAAACTGCTGAACGTATGATACATGTTTGGTTTGAGAACAAGTTTAACTAGGCAGACTCACCAAACATTTGTGAGTCCCCGATTTTATTGTGGAAGAAATCAAAGATGGCGTTCCTGTGGGACAGATATATCTTACTGATAGGCGATTTTTAGATCATATAAAATCTTCAACTGATGATTTTTTAAGGAAGTTATAACAAAAATCGCGCTCCTGGACTCCAAGTCTATGCTACACGAAATTACTTGACTTTGTAAAAGTAATTGTTGCTTAGAATACATTAAAATGGTCCTGAAGTTTTGTTGGTTGCCTTCACTATTCCAAAGGATAATATTGTAATGGGTAACATTGTTCCCATATATATTAGGTTTCCTACATAGTTATAAAGCAATTACAATTCATTTACATAAACATCAGGCTCTGACAATTATTATTGAAAATTGTATATCTCACTCGTTATCTGTCGGCGATTATACGCGATTTTATTATAGGTGAAAACGAAGATGGCGTTCCGGCGGGACAGATAAATAAAGTTGTAACAAAAATGACTCTAATAGATTGCATTTCCCTGATTGGCGGAACGAATTGAATTTGTAAAAACAATTGTTGCTCAGATTGAATTAAACTGTTTTTGAAGTTTTGTTGGATGCCTATACTATTTCAAACGGATAATATCGTAATGGGTAATATTATCACCATATGTTACTAGGATTCCAAGTTATAAAATAATAAAACATGGTTCAATTTCATTTAAAAAGGCAGGCTATGGCAATTATTATTGACAATTGCATTTTTTACGCATTCCCTGTTACAAGAGGTTCCCAAACTTGGTATAACTTCTCTGGCGCCCCCACGTTTAAATTCTTCTTTCTTGATAATATAGATTTCGTAACCTTTAACACGTTGACGCCGGCGTGCCCCACCGGTCACGCATGTACGCTCTATCGGGCGGCGTGTCCCACCGGTGATGCACGGATTGCGGTGCGTTAAGAAATATTGATTTTTTGTTACGCCTCTGATTTCGCTCTTTGTCATCGTTTAGTAAGCACTTTCCACATGAGAGGCGCTGTTGAACTGTCAAAATAATTTGTGATATTCTACGAATTATATAAAAACTAATTACAGAGAGCAATTTTTAAAATCAAATTGCATTGGTTTCGCAATAAAAAAGAATAAATTGGAGTCAAGTTATATCAAAAATATTGAAAATGCGAGGAAAAAATGATCCTTTGAAAGTCAAAATGTTATAAGTCAATAATACTTATTATATTTATTATACAACTATAATAAATATAAATTTGAAATATTTGGTTCGTTTGGAAACTTGTTCGTTCGTTGAAATTTGAATTAACAATTTGAATCGAATGAAACAAATGCAGTTGCCATTGTTGGCAACAATGGCATTGTTGTTGCTATCCTAAATAACCAGGGGCGCACCCTTGAAAAACGGAATGTGAGATTGGCATGTGAAAACGTCGCCCGATGTAGAGAACACGCATATCATGCGCCGGCGTCAACGTGTTAATGGCATACTCTTTTTCTCCATTCATAATAACAAAAACGAACAACATCTCATATACAAATAAATAACTATAAATACAAATATGTAAATACACAATCCATGCTCAGTCATTTAATCCATCTTGCTGTTCCATCGTCTCCTTCTCTTCTGCTCCTCCCTGAATCGTTTTATCATTTCCACACCACTCACTCAATAAGCTCCATTCTCGCGTCATTGAAGTAGAAGAGTTTTTTTCGCATGATTTGCACCCGTTTAATCCCGGATTGTGAGAGGAAAAGAAAGGAGACCTTAATCAGAATTCAGCTTTCATCAATGCGGTACTTTATCTCACATCGGCCTTCAGAACTCTATTAACTGCGTCTTTGCCACATTCACTACCAGTCTCCTTCTAGTCATGTACCTTTCGCAGCTTTCTAGCATTGCTCGTAAATTCATGTGCTCTCGCGCCACAATTACTATGTCATCCGCATAGGCCAACATTCATACCTTGCTCTTACCAAGAACCACACCTCCATCTTGACCCATTCTGAACACATTCAATATCAACACATGAAATAGCAAGGGGCTCAATGGACATCTGTCCCGTACACCTTGTCGAATCCTGAATGGGTTAGACACTGTCGTCCCTATCTTGCCTACCGCCCATGTACTCTCATAGAGCTCTCTTAAGAATTGTAGGAGCTTCTTTCGCGGTACGGCATTACAAGGATAAATATCTGCTGACGAGTGTCTCTACCCTTCCTGAAACCCCTTTGTGATTCCGACACCAATCGTTTCTCTTCTACCTCTTCTCCCAATCGAACTGTTAACATCGACGCCAAAATTTTATAAGAGGTTCCCATTACCGCAATTGTCCAATTTCTTCGGAAAGAAACTCGTCAGCTATCCCACAGGCTTTCTCCAAATCACCCGTATCACCTTCCATAACTGCTCCATCCACCGGTGCTCTACACTTCGCTTCCTACTCCTTCAGTGTGACACTAACCTTCTGCCCTCTTCGTTGTCCGAGCAAGTGCCACATATCCGCTTCTGACATATCCTCCCTCAAACGTTACCTTCTTTTCCTCTTCATACTGTCATGCAACTAAGTCTGCGGTAGGATCTGCAACAACAAATCTATTGAAGAATTGCCACCGGAAATGAAAGCAAGTAGAATTCATAAACCACTCACTACCCACAA
>WSZQ02072323.1:9596-20017 GCA_019419845.2 Weissflogia rhopalogaster
CCTTGTTATTGAAAGGAACAAGAGTATAATTTCCAAGATTCGTTCATCTACCACTCACTAGATGGCGCTACTTCATAATTTACTCAATGTAAGTTTATCAAAAGCAAAAAATCGTAAATATATTCACCCTATTTTCGTTATCGTTAGACGCCTGCAGCCGTCTACCTCTTATCTCTACACTCTCTCAAAGCGTAGACGTGGCCGGAAGGAAGAAGAAGATGAAGGGCAAAACCACAGGCAGTTGTGCAATGGAGTTGAAACTGGAAAAGCGTAGGAAAACCGCACGGACTCTCGCCGCAGTCCAACCCTGACCACCCACGCCTGTGATTCCCTGGTCCCACTCCATGCCTTTGAAAGGACGGCGGACATTGGACATCAAGCACATCGCGAACATCACGAACATCCCTCAACATCTCGCCGAGCACAAAACGAACAACGCATTCAACTTCTCCACTCCCCCGTTGTGCATCTATACCATATGTCCAACGAGGACCACACTGCTGTGCGGTAATGGTTGTGATTGCATTACTATGGAATTCCATAATACCCTGTATGCGGAATAAGTTGTAAAATAGGGATAGGGTTATAATAGGGCGCTCCTGCGTCCGGATGGCAATGGATGTTCGTGGTTGCCGCAGGATAAATCCGAAAATGGCGCCAGTGGTCGGTGGTCGGCGTGTGGTGGTTTTGGTTTTGGTGGGCGGTCGGTCGGGACGTGCTTGTCTTGTAGTCGGAAGCTGTCGCCAGCGATTTTGCTCCTGCTTGCAGCTTGCTTACTGGACCACGGATCAAAGTAAGAAGTATTTAATGGAAATCTTTCATCGTTTCATTGCGGTTTTGTGGTTTTGTGGGAAATCGTTTTAATGTGATGTGCGTTTAGCATACAAGTGATTTTATTCTGTTCGATTGGTTGTCTATCATTAGGCGTTCATGTTGATAATGAGATTAATTACGGGTAGTTTCATTTAGAAATTTATAAAATGGATGAATTAAAACTAATCTGTCATAAAGCAAAGTATTTTAGTTTTACGTTAAGAAAGCAAACAACATTTCGAAGGAATATAAATGAGACAAAACTTCAGTGCCCGGGACCAGACTTATTTGGATCTTTCTAAGCTGAGTTCCTTGAATTAGTCGATGTGTTAAGAACGACTCACCACTACGTCTCTGTCCGGCAAACGAATTCTAATAGCACAACGTCATGTCTTGGGTAATATGATTCATATTGTCATTTTGTTCAATTATTTGAATATAGGAAATTTCAATTTTTTGATTGCCCGGGACCAGACTTAGCTGGATCTTTTTAAGCCAAGTTCCTTGAATTAGCCAATGTATTAAGAACGACTAACCTCTACGACTCTGTTCGGCATACGGATTCTAATAACACAACGTCATATTTTGGGTAATATGATCCATATTGTCATTCGGTTCAATTATTTGGATATAGGGAATTTCAAATTTTTGATTTCACGGGACTAGACATAGCTCAATATTTTTAAGCTAATTGTAATTTCCCTGAATTAGCCGATGAGTTAAGTGTTACGTTAACATAGTCGTTGGTGTGAGATCGTTCGAATATTCAGGTGAGCAACTCAAAATACAGATTAGAATGTTTCATAGACATAGTCCAATAGATTCAGATGTTAATGTGACTAACAGGAAAGGTGGATAAGTTTCTGAACGGGTCACAAAAGAAACGAAATTTTTGATTGTCCAAATATCATACACAACAGGAATATAAAAAAACAGGTGACGCCAAAAAATGCCTTAACAATAGAACTATACTAAACGAAAGCCACGCGCTCCATGAAGAAAGTAAGAAATTATCTATCTTCAAATGGGAGGAAATCAACATTCGTGAATTCATATTGTGCCACCCGAAGTCATTCCCAATAACTAGCCAGTCAACAACCAACCAGCCAAAGCCCGTCAGAATTACATCGCCAATCTCTGCATCGACTCTATACGAATCCGAGATGTCCTCCATTAATTTGTAAGAACCATTATTACTTTAATTAATAATTAGTTAATTAACTTAAGCTACCTATCAAAAATACATAGACCTAAAAGACCTCATAAAATAAGTAAACGTTGTTAATTTCAAGTCTAGCTTTACAGCGTGTATTGTTAAACAATATTATACATCGGTTAACATTGGTTAAACACTGTTCCCAGCGTGATTGCATGTGACCCAGTATAGCCAGTTCACTTTGGTTGGACATTGTTGGCAACGCATCGCTGGATATTGTTGGCAGCAAACTTCCCGAGTTTGTATCGAAATTGTGCTGAGGCGATCCAATAACCAATGCACTTTGTGGGTGGCTAATGGTCAATAGGGCAAGAAACCATTGACTGAATACGAATACGATATCCAACGTTTACAAATGTTTTCTTTTTACTTTCGCCTATAAAACTTTCGCTTTTATAAAACTACAAACTTATCTCTTATGACCGTATCCTTAAAACTCTGTTTATCAAGTAGTTTAATAAACTCGAATGAAATTTTCAACGTTCTAAAACCCAGCAGATTTAATTCCATCCCTTATCGTTTTGAACAAACTTCCTGCAAAGTTAATTCCAAGAAAACATGCAATTATTCCTAGGAATCTATTTAATTATTACGTAATTAAATATAACTTACCGAAATTGAATATATTAGTATCTCATCACTTTAATTTAGTATATTTAAAATTTGGGGGTTATTTAATTTTTTTTTCACAATAAGTTTAAGTGGAGTTTAAATGTTTTAAGTTCACAAGTGTACACGATGAATTACGAAATTGTTGTTGAATGAATTTTTGCTGTAAATAGTTTGGTGTGGCCACCGCAAACACGGGAATCCCAAAGTTTGCGCAATGTACGCGTTTGCGAGCTTTCCGACTCGCTGTGCGCGTTCAGCAGGAAAACATCCTGCGAGGACGAAATCCAGCGCGTAACTGAGCGCCACTGCAGCATCCCGTCGACGAGGATGGCGGGATTGCCGCCGCCGGGGGAACATCGCGCATTACCGCCGCCTTCGCAGAAAATTTCCATCTCTCTCTCTCTCTCTCTCTCTCCTTCGTCGCAGTAGCGACCCACCACAGGAGCGCTCTTATCTTATCAATCTGACATTCTTATAACCACAACCTACACCATCTACTCCCAACTACGCTCGGAACATGTCTCATAACCTAAATTCTTGTTGTGTTGCCATCTGGTGGTGATGTCGGTATGTTGGGTTGCATAAAAATAGAGAAACTATGTATTTTCATAGAAATAAATTCGTAAATAATTTCTTTTAAGAAAAAATTTAAAATCTTAAAATATTGAAAATTGTCATAAATAATAATAATAATAATAATAATAAAACAAACATTATACGAAGTTATTTTTCTCTAGCATCAGCATGTGCTATAACATTTCATACATCTCAATGTGGAACATTCAAAGAAGTTTGTTCATGAATATCCAAAGACTCATTATCGACCATTATTACATGTTTCTCTAAATTTATGCTGGTATACATAGAGTATGTATACGGTATGAACATGTATAATATTTCATCGAAAGCTAGTGATCATGGCGTAAGTAAGTAAACAAACAACGAAAAGTACCCAATCAACAAATTTATGAACACACAAAAAAATACTTCAGAGCCACTGGTTTGTTTTACCGTTACCGAAATGAAGTAACGTTTTTTTCTCAGTCGCCATCTGTTGGCGCTTTCTATAGTAGATTGTCTTCTTCTATTGTATAATGGTTGGCCTATATTCAGACAGAACGTATACAACCGAATATGCAAGCGAGCGGTTTTGCGGATAAGAATAAATATCGGTAACGTCTTTGTTTCCCCCTCGTGTCGCCGTCTAGAGAGAGCCACAGCTGTGCGACGACCACGAATGCGAAATTTATTGTTTGTAAATTGGCCCAAAGACGCGAATATTGCATAAGCCATGCGCGTGTGTACGCCATCACTCACGCTAAATCGTCCATAAAGTGCAACTGCGGCTGGGATGTAAAAGTTTACAAGTTTACCTTCTCGAAATATTTGAACAAAAAGTGGTTTTAAATATTTACAAGAGGTTTTTTAATTTTATTGAACAATATTCTACATTGCTGTTTTTTTTTTAATGAATTCCTAACTTATCCAATCTAACCCAATATAACTCAATCTAACCTATCCTAACCTAACCTAACTTAACCTAACTTAACCTAACCTAACCTTACTTAAACTAACTTAACCTAACCTAACCTAACCTAATCTAACCTAACCTAACTTAAACGAATCTAACCTAACCTTTTTCTTTTCTTTTTATTGCTGTCTGTGGAAAGCGAACTAACCTAACCTAGCCTAATCGAACCTAACCTAGCCTAACTTAACCTAACATAACCTTCTCCAAACCAAATCGACCTAACCTAACCCTCTTCAATCCAAAGCAACCTAACCAAACCTCCACAAACTAACCTAACCTAACTTAATTTAACATAACCTCAAAATCCGTAAGTTTCATGAAAAAAATCTATTAGAAAAACTCGATTTAATATTTGTGAGTCAGTATTCTAGAATGTCGTTCAAAGTGAACCTTAAACATGAGGAAAAACACAACAATTTCACCGAAATTGATTAACAATGTGTCACCTGTTTTCCCGAAACATCAGCCCGTTTTCCACATATTATACCGCACCTTTTCACCGCAAAGGGCAACTTTGAGTGAGTTTAGGAAAGTTTCAGCGCACGAAATTTGACAGCGTCGCATGAATTATTATCGAGATCGGTGTTGTTGCCATCATCCAAGTGTTATTACCCAAATCAGAGAGCATCAATTCCGTGGAATTTTGCGCGCCGTTCTGCATAATTTAATTGCGAAACAAATTCGAGGAAAATGAAAAAATAAAAATAAGTGGAATTAATCGAGATTGAAATAATCGTAATGCTCGCAGCCGACTGAAAGATGATTGAAGTATGACGGTGTGAATTCATCCTGAAACATTCCGTCGTATTGGTTCAGTGAGGAATTTTTAAATCGACGCATGTCAAATAAGGAAAGTTTGATTTTATTTTCTTTTCACAATTTCATTTGAATTTGAATTGGGGGATGGGTTTTAATTCGATGAAATATTGCTGTTAATTTTATTTCGTCGTTTTTCACTGCTGTTTTCCACACTGATTTCTCATTTTTAACTGTGGTGATTCTAAATATACTGCCATTATGGCAGTGAGTATGTTCTACAATTGTGTAACCTGACAACTCTCACGCAACCACAGATTCCAGAATGTTCTGGAACGTTCTAGAAAGACGCTCTAAACTTCGGCACCGTACTCGCTTCGAGACTCGGCACGTGCGGTGCTTAGCAGACAACCAGTTGCCTTAATCGGACTGGGACTACTAGATAGAACCAGATTGTTGAAATAATTAGCCATTGAATATTTTCTTAATCGCCAATGTTAGAGCTGTCATCACGACGTTTAGACTCAACATATAACCTGATATTTATTAATTTTATTCCATGGTCCTACGGCTGTCAATGTAATCTTTAAAATTAGTAAGTGATTTATTCTGCTTATTACTTTTTTACCGTAACCGGAGATCAATAATTAAACAACTTATTAAATCTACAACTAAAAACTTTGCCATTAGTGAAATTTAAATTCATTAATCCATCTTGGAATGCAATAAAGTGTAAATTTTGTAAATTTTAACCAAGTAGTCGTAAAACCCGAAAACTTTTTACTAGTCTCCAGCACCATAATCATACAAAATACAAAATCTAAAAAGAATCAGAGCTGCTTTACTTTATTTTTCACCTGCGTATTTTCCGGTGCGTGCACACAAAAGCGCAGCAAATATTAGCAAAATTGAGAAATTTAAGAGTCCACTTACGATTGTGCTCAGCTTGACCGTGTCCAGAGATTAAGTGTTGTGCACAAAAGTACCTTGGCAAAACTCAGCGGGTATATTCACCAATTGTAGAACCTGACAACCACGTGCACAACCACAGATTCTAGAATGTTCTGGAACGTTCTAGAAAGACGCTCTAGACTCCAGCACCGTACTCGCTTCGAGACTCGGCACGTGCGGTGCTTAGCAGACAACCAGTTGCCTTAATCGGACTGGGACTAATACATTGGACCAGATTGTCGAAATAATTAACAATTGAATATTTTCTTAATCTCCAATGTTAGAGCTGTCATCACGACGTTTAGACTCAACATATAACCTGATATTTATTAATTTTATTCCATGGTCCTGCGGCTGTCAATATAATCATTGAAATTAGTAAGTGATTTATTCTGCTTATTACTTTTTTGCCGAAACCGGAGATCAAAAGTTAAACAACTTATGAAATCTACAACTAAAAACTTTACCATAATGAAGTTTAAATTCATTAATAAATCTTGTAATATAGTAAAGTGTTGTAAATTTTAACCAGATAGTCGTAAAACCAGAAAACTTATTACTATTTTCCAGAACCATAATCATACATAATACAAAATCTTACAAGAAACGGGGCTTTGCTTTATTTTCCGCCGTTTTCCGGGGCGTGCACACAAAAACGCAGAAAACATTTGCAAAATTGAGGAAATTTAAGAGTCCACTCACGATTGTGCTCACCTTGTGCGTCTCCAGATAGTAAGCGTTGCGCGCAAAAGTGCCTTGGCAAAACTCAGCGTCGGTGTGGAGGCGGCGCGGCAGGAGTTAGGAGGCGGCAGAGGGCCGTAAATACGGATTAAAATTGCATGCTCGAACTGTGCTGAGTGGAAAATAAAGTGCGCGAACACTGGCGCACCAAACTAACCTCGTGGCCCGATGCTCGACACACATGCATAAGACATTAGCAGATATCAACTTTCCGAGATCATCTTTTTGTTCCTGCGGGTTTAGCAGTAGCGCGAGCAGGCGAAATGCCCGACGTTTTGCGCCATAAACAGTTTCATTACATTTTTAATTTGCAAATGGCTGCAGTGAAGAATAGTGAATAGGTGATAAAATTTAACATTTTTTAAAACATTTTACAATTTTTTTAAACTTTAAATATTTAAATATTTAACTAATCTTTTTGGGGGTTTAGGGATTGTTAAGTTTAAATAACTTACTTTTACGTTTAAGATAGATTCGACTATTATATAAAAAAAAACGGAAGTATGTGTGTAAAAGCGGAAAATACGAAGTGAATTTTTTTTAATACTTTTGTTCTATTTTAAGTTCGCCATGGCTTCCTTTCAATTATTTTTATTAGTAAATTTTAGTCCGTGGAAGTCGAGCGTTGATCCTCACTCATCATTTATTTCTCAAAAGGAGCGTGTCTAAATTGTCCGATACGAATTGTCCGACATTGAATGAAAATAGTGGTGTAGTACATATATAGAACGAATTTATATTCACGTGAATTTTCATCGTTTTGAGTCGTTTGTCAAAAAATGCCAATGTTTTACAAGTTGTTA
The DNA here is from genome assembly GCA_019419845.2 of Weissflogia rhopalogaster. Taxonomy (NCBI): domain Eukaryota; kingdom Metazoa; phylum Arthropoda; class Insecta; order Coleoptera; family Staphylinidae; genus Weissflogia; species Weissflogia rhopalogaster. The sequence continues at coordinate 17,020 of WSZQ02072323.1, forward strand.
GATGGAAGTCGTATTCACTTAAGTCCAAGTCCAAGTCCTCACATCAGGAATACGTCCAGCGTGCTTTCCCAGAGTATCCCGAAACTCCTTCTTCTTCTATCTATTTGACATTATTGTTCTATGTCCATCGTAGCGATGGTGTGATTTGAGCTTGTATCTATAGGGAGTAACGATGGTGTGTCTTAAAAAGTTACTTAAGAGATCTTTCTGTAGGTCTGAGAACCTTTCTGAGGTTTTGTCGTTTTGAGCCGTTTGTCAAAATAACGCCAATGTTTTATAAGTTGTTAGGTGGAAATTGTATTCACTTAAATCCAAGTCCAAGTTCTCGTATCAGAAATACGTCCAGCGTACTTTCCCAGAGTTTTCCGAGACTCCTTCTTCTTCAATCTATTTGTCATTATAGTTCTATGTCCATCGGATCACAAATCCTTATGAAGTTGAAGCTAGAAACTCCAGGGTGTAGTGATGGTGTAATTTGAGGCTAGAATCTATAGGGTGTAACGATGGTGTGATGTAACCTCTTAAGAGATCTTTCTGTAGGTCTGAGAACCTTTCTGAGGTTTCGTCATTTTGAGCCGTTTGTCAAAATAATGCCAATGTTTTATAAGTTGTTAGGTGGAAGTCGTATTCACTTAAGTCCAAGTCCAAGTCCTCACATCAGAAATACGTCCCGCGTACTTTCCCAGAGTTTTCCGAGACTCCTTCTTCTTGAATCTATTTGTCATTATAGTCCTATGTCTATCGGATCACAAGTCCTTATGGAGTTGAGGCTAGAATCTCCAGAGTATAGCGATGGGCTAATGTAACCTCTTAAGGGATCTTTCTGTAGATCTGAGAACTGAGGAAGGAATTAATACCCCGCGAGTTGTAATTTCACGGGGCCTTGTTTAGAGGCTTTACTGAGTTCGCAACTGAGTAATCGTAACATACAATAATACGGCCCAGAACAGTATACTGCACTCCGTCATTCAGCACCTATCTCTTTGTACTTCAGTTTATATTATAAGAATACTGGCCATGTCTAGTAGCCTGAGCTTTCTGTAAAAGACTTTTTGCTACTTTTGCATACAAGAATGCTATTTGTCAGGAACTGGCTACTCGAATCCAAACAGTATTCAACTCCACAGGGCAGTATACTTCACTCCGTCATTCAGCACCTATCTCTTTGTACTTCAGTGTATATAAAAAAGCATTCTTACTTATATTTACTTATACTTTTTCGCTTTGATTTAATTTCAATGGATTTGACCTTTATGCGAAGTGAAAATTAATTATTTACAGAACGTTGTTGAGGTTGTTAAAGGAGCAGTTTACCAACCGTGATTCACTGAACATCAATCGTTCACAACTTTGCTTCTCTCCACCAAGAATTGAATTAGATTGGCAACACTTCGTATAGCTCCGAAACCTTTCAAGTGCAGGTTAGTAGACCACTAATACAATAATGCAAAGAGCGCAGAATTTTCCGTGTTTCATCAATACCATTCAGTCATTCAGCCATTTCAGTCCTCGCAGCGTGTCTGTCCACTAAACTTTACGACGCCATCATCAAGTGCTAAATTTAACAAACAAACACATACACACAAACAAATAAACAAACACCCACACACTCATTGGGTCCAAAATCGTACTAAGCTAAAAAAAAAAGAGAAACACTCGCAACCTCTCAAAATCAGGCATATACTCAAATCAATGCGTAATGCATTTCGCGGCCGTAAAATTCCGTTTATTATCTGTAATATTCTTGTTTATGCCGCAATTATTATGTTTGTCGATGAGGGCGATAACGGGCATACATCCTGTGGATTGTCTTGGTGCAGGTACGGCACGCTGCCGCCCCACGAGAACTATTAAAAGTGCAATAACGCGATGGGAACGCGCGGTGGGTGTTGTGCAAGTGGGTGATGAAGATGGTGATGGTAGTAGTGGCAGTGGTGGCGGCGGAGGCGGCGGCGAGGATATCGTTAAATGGCACGAGGTTGCAGTTACGCCGGGCGGTGGTTTCGCTGACGACGCCGCCGCCGCCGACGCCGACGCCGATGATGTACTCGCTAGAAACGATCGTAGTGGAGATAATGATGATAACATCGCAAATGTGACCGATATGGCGAGGCCTGGCGTGGATATTGATATGAAAATAGGAAGACATCGAAGTGATGGTGGTGGCGGCGGCGTGCTGCGTTTGGGGATGCAATGGGAGGGTAGAAATTTGAGTCGTGGACGTGAGGAATTTCCGAAAATTGTTGATAATGATGTGTAAGTCCTTTTTTTTCACTAATTCAGTACGGTAAACTTATTTAACGAATTGTAGATTTGTAAATATTGCCAATAATATTAGCAACATTAGTTAAACAGGGCGAGTGCGGCCCGTTCTCCCGAAAAAAATCAAAAGGGGGTGAAAAGTAATTATAGCCCTTGTTTAACCAATACATTTAAAAGGAGATTGTTTGATTTGCAACAATAGTTAGTAGACCAAGCGAGTGCGGCCCGTTCTCCCGAAAAACTCATTGAGGATTGTAAAGTAATAATACACCTTGTTTGACCAATGCATTTAAAAAGGAGATAGTTTGATTTGCAACATTAGTTAGACCAGGCGAGTGCGGCCCGTTCTCCCGAAAAACTCATTGAGAGTTGTAAAGTAACAATACCCCTTGTTTGACCAAATAAAAGTTTGACAGACAGCAGATAGCGGGGTCGATTTGCAGTCCTCTGAAAATATTATCTTTCCTTGTTCTTAACTTGTTGTTCTTAACCTTGTTTCCCCATAAGTGTACCTCGTACGCTGGTTGTAAAACAGCGGAGTGAAGGGATAGATCAGGATGTAGGCGGTGTGGAATAACTTTATTGCCTAAATCTAAGCATGCCATTCTATTCTAATTCATGCTTATTCGTAATGAGAGATGACGTCACAGGAGCAAGGGTCCGATTTTCTCAAAAACTCAAAAACTATCTGGCAGGGGGGTCGAGGATTTTAACTATATTTGTTTCCGAAAATCAA
>WSZQ02072345.1:0-19248 GCA_019419845.2 Weissflogia rhopalogaster
ATATAATGAAATAAACGTGCAAATGCCATCGAAATTCCTGAAACTTTCCGGATATTTCCATCGGTATATTGCTCAGTTGACAATTAAGGAAATTTTCAAACCAGATAACTTTAATATATGTTATCATACGTTTAAATGGCACATCATATAAGTTTGTGATCATGTACATCACATGATAATAGTCCATTATATAATTTTAATTATTTTATTTATTTATATCCAAATATGTTATTAAAAGTTCTTTATGAGTGTCTTATTTCAGCTTTAACATAGTTACGTCATTTCGGTTATAATTACTTCATTTCAGACTATATTAAAACGATGTTTATATATCCAGGCTTTAATAAAACATCAATCTGGCTTTCGTGAGTGAGTTATATTAACAGAATGACTCCATGTCCTCGATCAAGTTTATAAAGTCGTATTATTCTGTGTACTGTAATTGTTTGTTGTTTGTATTTGCTGGACCAGGCATTGCTTGCAAAACCACACAAATAAAGCCGTTTTCATTAAAGCCAGTCCACAATACTAGAAAAATGTTATCGTAAATACATGTTTGTTTCTGCCACATACTGACCCTCTTTTCCAATATTTGCGCAACACACATTTTTTGTCAGACTTCAGACTCATGCCAATTATACAATGTGCACGAACTGTTAAATACTTGCGGCGAGTGGTGACAAATATTTTGTAGCCAACTGCCGGAAAATCCACCTGCCGCCCAACCGCGCAACTGGGCGACAGTTGTGTGAAATCCATTTTCATTTCCGTTCGATGCAGTGATACGCTCTTAATACGATTACGACGGTGGGCGAAACAACAAACACGCATTCGAAATGAGAGCACTGCAATGCCGGATGTGGAATAAACAGATACAGATAACTAAAAGATAAACGCGGCGAAGGGGTCGCGAATGAATATTAATATCAGCGTCGGTGGGCCTTCGTCATTTTGTTTAATTTTCGGTGCGCAACTTCGCCAGCGTCCCTTGAGGGGTAATGAAATCGAGGCACAGTCCAAACATGCAGCAAATTTTCCTGCGACAATCGCCCGCGAAACAATAAGCGCACACCATAGAAACCTGAATAAATTTGAATCAATGGAGGTCGAATAAAGGACGCAAGGGTAAATTCAATTATCAACCTTATTTAGATGTACATTATATTTTTAAAGGTGTGAAGTTTTTTTTATTTAAAATCGAGAATTGGGGTTGATGAGGTTTTATTGAGCGTTCATTTTAACCTTGAATGTATTTATGTTTGTTTCACATTTGGGGAAATTCAAGTGAATGGTGGTTAATCTCGTTGCAATTTATTGGGCTGTGAATTGGATTAATTGGCTTTGCACTTTCGAGCAGAATTGGGTATTTTAAACCTATATATTAACAGAATATGCCACATCCGCAGCATATCCTTTGAGCTTCTATATCATTTAATTTATATTTCGGTGGTTTATCGTTTAAATCATAAACTATTCAGTGTTTAATGGTGTGTTAAACATTTTAAACCTATGAAACGTCACGTGATTTGTGTCTAATAAAGCCACGTATTTTCACTCAAAGGAAATTTGTTAATATTTGCCTAAAATGATATATTAGATTATTAAAAGTTAATAAAATATAGCAGACAACAAATCTGAATATATGTATTGTGTTATATAAACAAACGCTTTTTTTTTGTTCTATCCACACACAAATCTTTAAGAATCATTCTCTACATTGCCAATAAAAGTAAGGTCAAATATCGTCGGTCGCCAAAAAGGACCAATCTATAGGATCAAACACAATCCTGTTTGGTTTGTTTGGGTATCCAATTTATAAACGAAAAATAATACTCGGATATTACGTGCAAGAGAACTCTTTTAAAAGCAGATTTCAGTTGGTTGTAAAAATGCTCTAAAAACAATTTCTTATAAACTTGAAAATTCAATAAAGTAAATCCCATATGGAGCTTGTAAACGTGTAACATTATTTCTGAATTCCTAGAATTTGTGGATCTCTATTAGCTATCAATCATTGCTCTTTTCACGATTGGCCATTTTCTGCCATAGGCGCTTTTCAGACGGTAGGAACCATATTTCATAAAGTTACAGCTGCTATAGACTTTTCTACGTGTTATTTTCAAGTTTATTGGTTAATTTAAGTTATTTCCCATCTGGAAATTAAAAGTTGTGTATAAATATTTAAAAAATGCAGTTAAAGTTTTTATGGTGAAAAACTAATGGTGTCAGCAGTTCTTCCTTTTTTTTGCCTTTTTCTCCTCAGTGGTCATCCTGGAGTTTTTATGCTGATTTATGATCATGGTATATGTTCAACAATTTGTGCGCTCTACGTGTTCAACATGAGCACCACATGCGCGACTCAAGGGGTTAAATTAATATGAGAAAAAATAAAAAGTAGCCCATCTCTCAAGTTTATATAATGTACGAATTTCAAAATAAGTAAATTTAAAATCTGATTATTACTTTCTGACCTAAATGCCTCTCAAATTCTGTTAGTAGTCACCAGTTTAACGCCCAAATCAAGTGCGCATACATGTTTTATTTCAAAAATAAGTCTGAAAAGAATAAATAGAGAAATTATCCTCAAAGAAAAGCTAAAAAAATAAAAAATACATTTCCTCGCACCATCTAACTTCTATAGTATTTTCACACACTAGAAGTTTATCGGACAGTAAAATTGTTTTGTGAAAATGCAACGGACGCTCCGTTGCACGTCAAATTCGAGTTAAAAACTTCCGTCAACGGAATTTACTATCTTTTAAATGGTTGCAGTCCGACGCCAATTTAGTAGGAAACTAATGCAAGCATTCCGAAGAAAGTTTGGAAAATCCATCGACGGCACAATTTTTCCAAGTTAACTTTGGTTATATTTCAAAACTTTCCGCCTTCGGAAATAAAATCAAGAAAATGTGTACTAGATATTCCTAATGGCTATATTTCAATTTAGGGCGTCTAAGTTGCTGAAAAAGAATATTGGGAAAAATTAAATTCGTGATAAGTTCCATTACGTACTTCCTCGTGCCGCCTGTTGAAACGTAGTAAAATCGGAAACCTGTGATTGAATAAATTAAACGCATTTTCGCAATTATGCCGCTCGCATTCCATTCGGACGAGCTTGGCATTTGAAATTTCAAATCCATCATCAGCAAACCAATTGCTGCGGTCATGATTTCATCGATTTCTTTCAGCGTTTTACAGCATGTTAAATTGCGCGTGATTAGTGTATATAGGGATGTAAACTGCATTGGTAAAATGTAGGTTTGATCTGTTTCGAATGTTTTTTCCTTGACTTTTTTGCTTTTTTGTTAAAGTTAATGTGTTTGCGTGTTTTTTTCGTTTTCCAAACCAGACTCAGATTGAACACGATTTTTACTGCGTCAATAGGGAGGAAAAGCAGAGATGATGAGAATTCATGAAGGCGTGAGAGGTCGTAGATAACATATGCAGACGGAATGCGAAACGAGAGGAGCATTCAACGTTCGATGATCCAACAAACAGATGTGGAGATAATAATTCATAAAACCATTTTTTGTTATTATCTATCCACATACTGCTGCAGGTCGATAAATTCATTCAAATCTTTGTTTTCCATGAAAATAGGAAATTGTTTGTTTGGGATAAGAGCAGATCAAATGACTGAAGTTGAAATTTATTACATTTTGATTTTTTACATTCTACTCACTCAGATTGATTGGCATTGATTTGAAATTGGTTTTCAATTCCAAATTATAATATGTTACAAGACTACATTCAATCAATATTTTGTTTAATATTAATACATAGTTCTATATTCATATATTTTCAAATTGCAACCCACTGTTATTATTTATTTCATTTATAATTTAATCTATTGATTTTTATGTAGATATTCAATTATGTGTTCTATAAATATTCGAATGTTTCATTAAAATGAGCAAGTATTTATTTTGTTGCAATCAAATATTTACTGGTGTAGTTTGAAATTAAAGTTAGTTTTTTAATTTATTTGTTATATTTCAACCAGCCATGAAGAACGTACAATAACAATCACCATTAAATTATTAAAATTGATAATATTAATATAATTGGAATTTTTTTCTACACCACCGAACGAAGCCTGTAATTTTCCAATTAAATTTTCAACTTTTTTGTCGATTATACATGGATCTATCCTTCAGCAAGTTCAGCTTGTTAATTATTCAATATGTAAATGCGAAATGCTCGACATAGTCTTCGTTCGAGTTTTCCAGCAAACCAGCAACCAGCAAACGAAGATTGAGCGAAAGCAAAAATCAATTCGGTGATGTTTTCTCTCTCAAGCGGTACATGACTTCACATAATTCATTCGCTCGTCCTGGATCAGGGTTTACACCACCGACTCCCACTCACCCTGGAAAATATTGGAAGAAATGGCGGTATATTGACACAAAACATTTGAAACATTACAAAAGAAATTGTTCTCGACATTCACATATATCTCAGTTAAGCTTATTGTGAAGTAAAAATAGCAGGGCGTAATTTTTAAAGGTTGTTATAAAAGAAAAATGTGACATGATGATTGTTTGGTTGCATACGTTCCGCTGATAAGAGTCCATACAGTTTCATACAGTTTCATACAGCTTAAATCCAACAATATTATTAATTATTAAAATTATTGTCAAAAGAGTGCACAAAATATATTCTTATATTTGTAATTCATACATTGTCAAAGAGAAAGAAGAAAAATATTTTGAAGAACTTATAATTAAAGTCAAACATTGATAACACATTTTAACGATGTATTTGATCGAAAAAGAATATTGAAAAATGTGTCTCGTTTTAAATATGTTTATTTGCGCGTATAGAAATACCAATTAATGGCCAAAGTTGCTCGTTAAAATTAACCAGAGAAAAAGTTGTCGAAACTTTTATATTAAAAACCGCGTAACATTGAATTAACTTCTTTCTGTCTGATGCCGCCCGCCAGAGAGTGATTGTCGACTGCCTTTGAAGACGGCGCCGTGCGGCAAATTGAATTGGACGCCACTTCTTCGCACTTTGTGCGCGAACGCCCACGCCCACCCCAGCGTCATCGCCGCGCGTTGCACGTCTCATTTCCTTCTCTTTAATTCGACGCGTCCAACGCATCAAATGTCGCCGCCCCCCACGCCGCCGACTCGGTGAATTCGTTTTCATTTTCATGATCGCTGTCATTGTCATTCGCCACCCTCATTGACGTTCCGCATGATGTATTCGTATATTGTCGAGGAACATCCTTGTTGCCAAGAGCCATAAATCAGCAAGAAGAAGAAGAAGAATCGAGGAACATGTACACGTATAGAATGTAGGGTAGATTCTAATAAAACGTGATTTTGTCTAGAATAATGTGCACAAAGTTATGGGGGACAGACATAATTGGTCGGCTTTTGAAGTAATCCGCGACAAGAAGGAGAAAAGTGGGTCAGTTAGGTCGTGATAAATTTAGAAATTAATTTTCTCCACCACATGATTCATTTAAATGGCAATTTAAAATGCTTGAAATCGTTGTTTGTGGTTATTTATTAAAAAGTAATTCAATATATTGAAATGTGTGCTCCTGGGAGCAGTGATACCTGGGTATCAAGGTATTTTCAAAATCTCTGGAAGTCAGGAACAACTTGTTTTAGTAATACAGATATCCGTCAAGAATTTGCATAATGCGCTATAGGTTTAACAGCAGCAAACTGTCATAATTATGCAGATAAACTTGTGAGGATCCTAAACTCTGCAAGTTGGGATATAAATCTTTATCCTTCTTAGCAGTTTGCATGCGAGCACAGTCGTTAATCGAGTGAATGGAATACTAAAGACGTTACCATTCTTTATATTTACAGGCTCTCAATATCCCTGAAAGCATTCGGTATTGTAGCTCTCTTGAAATTTATGTGTACACCGACCGTAATATAATGCAATTTAATCAAATAATACACATTGTGGTAAAGTTGAAATGACTTTAATTGAATTTATGTTGCAATTTATTTGCGCGTTTAAATGACAAGGAAAATAAATCCAAGAAACAAGAAATACGACGCACTGTGAGGGTAAAATTATTAAAACGTCTCGCGTGTTGGGAAAATCATTGTTTACGTGCTTGGGGCGGCAACGAAAGCCAACGGAAATTAAAGCATTTAATAGAAAATTCTTGCTATTGTTTTGTAATTGTGGGCATTCTTAGCAAAGACGCGTTTATGGCAATCCAACAATGTAATATGTTTACTTTTTAGCTTGACTTGGCTAAGTGTTATGAACTTTGTAGGCAGTGCAAATGTAGTAGATGTTTACCTGTAGGGCTTGGTGTTAACTTCATTAAGACACTGTGTATGTTGGAAGGTTGGAAGTTGTACTTTTTCAGCCATGCCACCCGCGACAATTTGGAACGATGCAGACCGTTGAGAGCATTGTTGATGGCCTTGGTGTATTCACGTACACCGAAATTTGTATGTGGTAGGATGAGCCCCACGTTCATCTTGTGATCACCATGCTCGCCGTGGTGGCCATGGTGTTTGCTGGTGGCCATTGGCATCGCCGACGACTGCCGCGGATTGCCAAATGAACGCCCGCCATCCGTGACGTAGAGCACCAACAGCAGGAAGAAACAGTAGAGTTGCCACGACATATTAAATAACGCATCACACGCAGATAGGTCCAAGAAAGTGTGTTAAGAGTGGTGTGTGGAAGAGTAGCACGGAAGCATGCGATGACGCTAACTACAAACACGCGACATTTTCGTACACGCCACCCCCATGCTCAACGGTTCAGATCTTCCGACGCGACGGATCGGATCTTCCTGGGACAACGCGGATCGCGAATCGCCACGTCCACGCAGTGTTTTGCACGTTCGGCACTTGGGCGCGGGGTAAATTGATTGCGCCTCCAGGCGGGCGGCACGGGTGCACAGCTGACATGTACACGGTGGCTGTGGCGGCGGTGGCGACACGGCGGTGGCACATGCAGGAGGCGCGCTGCGGCGCACTTGAACAGCGAAAAGGGGGCCACCGCCCCAGCTGACTGCGGCCGGCGCGACGAAGATGGGAAAATCGTTCAGGGCGCGTGCTATGTGTGTGCCGCTATGCCACCCGCCTGCCGCCGCCTCTCGCACACCACGCTGGGCGCACGCGTCGCACCCAGTGGTTACCTTGGCAACGTGTCTTGCTGCCGCCGCCACTACGCCAAACGGCTTCACCAGTACATTCGATGGTCAGAGATATGCTAGTGCCAAACACAGATGCTTTTCACCTGGATATTAATAGGATGTCTGCATCGGGCGAACAAAAACTATAATCTTCATAGTACCAGCAGAAAGCCACATAGGGAAATGCAACTTTGCGATGGAAAACTTTGCTCAAAGAATGGGTAATCACAGGGAAATCATGTGGTGTGAGGGGATACAGGTGGTTGTGGGCATAGTGCGCCGTCTCGGCTGCTTCTTAGTACCCTCTGCTCCCTTAGGTAAACAAAAGTGCAACTGTGGAAACTATAGGCAGGTGGTAAGTGGTTCAGGAATGCTCGATTTCAGCCCGGAATTCACTCAGCTTTCATACATATTTTATAACAAGCCCATTTTTAGAATTCCAGAATATTGTGCGAAACTTTTAAAAAATAAATATAACCTCGCGATTTGTGTTTTAATAAATCAATAATCAAACCAGGTTCAAATAATTAGAGGGACAATGGATCCTTTATTCAAGCATGTATTATTCACCATTGTTATCAGCCAATAATTTCGGAAGGAGTAAATGATTGAAACCATATTAATTGCCTGCTGTTAATGACATACTTGTCCCATTAAAAATGGTGATATTTTAGTTGGAATGTGATTACCGCAAAATGATGTACAATTTGGGCATCCTGCGGTTTGGGAAAGTGCCAGAATGAAACATAAACCCTGTTCGATATAATTGCGTCGGGAATTATTAATCGATAACATTCACTATATAACGTAAACTTAATACGGCTGCCTCACTGAGTATTGAGATCAAGGAGTTAATTACGTTGAACTCTGATATAGAACACCTTTGATCAAGGAAATTATGGTATATTATTAGTTTCCAATAATGACAAAGATAGACGCACTTAATATTCCCTCTTATTAATTTTCGTGGATAATTGTAACTTGGCAATTAAATTAATTGGGTATAAGAATTTTTTAGCAATTTATACTTTTGAAGTAATAATTTCTTTTGGAGGAGGGTAAATCGCTTGTCAAAGTAACGGCGCACATTGGCTGAAATTAGTGTCTTGCCGATCATAAGTCATTTTATTAAAATGTGTATACAAGTATATTATTTTTCGAATTAATACACTATAACAAGATAATTTTGATTATTTTCTTCACTTATAATTGTTGTCAAATTATAATGCCCTCTATCATTATAATTTGGCAACTATTATCACTAAGGAATGGAAATACTATTTAAATTACCATAAAATAATTTTGAGCCATCAGAGCTGGCGAGTTTATATATCTGGTGAATTTTGAATTGCAAATCAACTTGTTTAAGATGACACTATATACATTTCCTTTATATTCCTACAAAATTACTTTTTTGCAATTGTTTGCTAATAGATTAACCAATTCCCGAGAGAATATAATAAATTTGATATCAAACTGCTTCTGAGAATCATTTTTAGCCCATGCTAATTAGCGTATGACAATTTTTTTTGCAATAAATTAATGCCTATATGATTTAATAGATTATGTCCCATTTCTTTCAGGTGTCTCGAGACGCTCATAATTTTTTTAGTTTGTTGATTTCACTTCTGGAAAAGTATTTCCTTGTTTTTTTTTATATTTTCAAGACTTGAATTAAATAGATATACTATACATATGTGATCTTTATTGGCATTAACCTCGATACTTTTACAACACTTTGCAGCCAACAATATAATAAAACATACATACATAATACAAAAACATTTATAATCATAAAAAAAATTAAAAATAGATATACTATTTATACAATTTTATTTAATTAACTTTTGCAGAATTCAATAAGATAGAATAAAATGAAGGCAGAAGTACGAACAGTTGGCAAAGTCAACAGCTGGTACTTTTTGATTGCTTTTTTGCCATCAAGGAAGGAAAAATAAGAAGAATGTGATCATTAAAACAACAGTAAATGGCAACTTAATGAGTCTGTTGGATATAACCATTTAGAAGCCGTAGGGTGTAGCATCTTACATCACATGAGATCGTGATCCCTGAAATTATCAAGATTCCTCGTATAATAGTTCGCCCCGAGGAAGAACATAACCTATTTCAGACATTATACAAGCACGTGTTCATCTGCTGTATAATCAATGCTAGTATCCTCATAGTGGATTGGATTCCATAAGCATATTGTTGATACTTGTGCACTGAACACACTCTGAATGTATTTAATAGAATATTAACCTATTCTGCTTAGTGATGAAGATTGTTTGCAAATGACTAGTAAATGGAACAATTTTATATAAGAATTAAATGGGAGAGGGTAATATATTTAATTGGAACGTTTAAGATCTTCGTTATTTCGTATTCTTTAATGAACGTGTGTTCAAAGAGAAGTTTGCATATTTCCTCTAATTTAAAACATGGGTAAATCATACTTTGTTAGTTTCAGCATGTATACAGTAATTTATTCGTATTTTTTAATTAACGCGGCATCGCGTTGCCGACGCCTCCACCATTGTACTAATAAATTTACAAGCGCTTAAAGCTCAGAAGTGTTAGAAGGCGGTTGGTGCGTTTGAGAACAACGTACGAAGCATCCGTTGATGACGTATTATATATTATTAATGAGTGTTTTAAGCCATTAAACCGTCAACTATGCGCTCGTTAGGTGAAATTTATATTCTTTCGCTTATATTTAATGCAATGACATTTCCTCTCGCTTCTAGATGTTCCGAAGCATTTAAGCACTATTCAAGTTGGTTCCAAGTACTCCTACATTGGCGAATAGGATTTGAAACAATAAAGCATCATTAGGAAAAAAATATAATTCTCTTAGGTCTCTAAAAGTATGAGCTTATGTAAGCCACCTTATAGAAGGATTTAGTGCGAATTTATTGTTCTACTTCTCCAAGAGTAATTGAGTTAAGTATTATGATGATGTGCTAATGGTATTAGTCTTTTAGAAAAGAGTAAATTACGTTAAAATAATTCGTTAATAGAACGTTGAATTAGAAAACATAGCTAGCAGATTAGATTGATATTTATCACTTTCTAAAGTTTAATTAAGCAGAAATTTTCGAATCCAATAAATCAACACAATTTGTGGTTGTAGGTTATGAGGAAAAACAGTTGTTGTCTTTTTACGGCCTGTTCTTGAAATATGTTTTTGACAGCATACAAACGACAACATATGGTAGAACACAGAACAGCAAATATAATAAACGGTTATAGTACCGTGTGAACCAACAAGGCATGGCAATGTCATTTATATTGGTTCAACAACAAATTACCGTTTATTTTGTGTCAGTTTAACTAAAATAACAACCATATTTGCTGACTTTCTACGAGGGTAAATAAGTAATAACTCTATTATACCCCAAGTAAAACAAAGACCGAAATCTCTGCAAAATGTAAATGTACTTCAATTAACACCTTAACTATTACAATTATAATTGTTTATAATGATTCCTAGTGAAGGATAAACGAAGGCAATTCAGAGAAGAATGGTATTCAAGAAAATGACTTAAAGCTACAAAGAGGATCCATGCACGTATAGAGGCATCACCATTTTAGGCAAAATCATGAAAATGTTCACCTATATACTAGCTCAGATACTACAAGGGAAAGTAAAGCTAAACGAAGACAACAAGAATTACGTAAAATCAGATCAACTACGGACGCGATCTTCATAATCCGACAACTTACGGAAAAATCCTTAGAATTCAATACTCCATTATTACATTATCACTTCCCTAGAAGAAAAAGGAGTACAAAGTAAATTGCTAAAACTAATACCACTGCTAGACACCGGTAACACTACTAAAATCCGGCTAAAGAACGGAACATCGAGACCGATCCAAACAGCATCAGGAATAAGAGAAGGCAACAGCCCCAGCCCACTATTATTTAATACAATTATAGACCAAATTATATCAGAGACCAAGAAAATAACTGAAGGATATAAGATCAGTGGGACAACATACAATGCGTATGTTACGCAAACGACGCTACGCTTTTCGCGGACACCGAAGACGGACTGCAAAAGTTAGTCTACGCATTCGAGAAATCGCCAAAAAAAACTTAACATGACTATCTCAACAAAAAAAAAACAAAATGTATGGTAATCTCCAAAATACCCATCAGGTCCAAAATTGTTATTAATAACACAAGTCATTGAACAAGTCAACTACCTTGGAGTAAGGATTTCTAGTTGGGGAATCCTGGCAGAAGACATCAGACAACAGGCCAACAAAGCAGCGAGAATATCTGGATGCCTTCGGAACTCTCTACATGGAAGAACCGGAACATGTCTATATCAAACAAAACTCGTATATATAATTTCTGCATACGACCTATTCTAACCTACGCCGCGGAAACAAGAGCGTACACTGCCCTCAGAACAACAGAGATGCATGCTCAATAAACGGCATAGCGATATTAGAAAGAGGTGCAATGTTCCAGACATAGTGGAGAAGAAATCGTAGGAGGATGTGGAACGACCACTTACACAGAATGCAGACCGAGAAAATCGCGCGAATGGTGAAAGAGGGCAGACCACAAGGAAAGCGCCATACCTTCAGGCCACCAAAAAGATGGTCCGATAGCTGCACATCAATATCCCAGGACAAGTGCCAGTAAAACACAAGCTAACCAGCATAACATAAGAAAAAGAAGAAGAATTAAAGCTAAACATCACTTAACTAAACAAAAAAAAATACTGACCCAAAATAAAGACTTGTTTTACTAATGTTTACTAATGTTTAATAAAGGAAATTACCAAAAACCCAAAGGAACAATGTGAAATCCAGTTAATAATGCAATACTACGATTGAAACTCTAAAGCTCTATAAAGTTTAATTAGAAACAACCCAAACTCTATTAGAACTGTTAATTACATTCGACTATAACTCGTAAACAGTACGAAGCTTGAAATTTAATATTTGTACATATATGCGTAATAAAATCATAAAATACGAAAGTTTAAAACATATTTATGATATGATTTTAGCACCTTCAGGCCTCGCTGAGTTTTGTTTAATACACTCCGTCGAGCACAGTTCACAATTGAATACGAAAATGTAAGGGGCGTAGAAACCGAAAAGAGGTTAACTTCAAGGAAATGAAGATACTGTGCGGCTTTGTCCTTCGTCCTTGCGCAGCTGTCGTAAAGTGACGGTATGCTGCTGGGAAATGTGACATATTCGCTCTCAGCTTCGCAATCGTTAGTTCTTCACACTCCAGTTGCGTCATGAGCGTCGTTTTGATATCCCTGTAGAGGTCGTGTCATCGTCGACGAAGCGAAGGAATTAAATTATTGCCATCACTGTTACTATGCCTTCGAGAAGATGGATTTCTAATAATGGTTTACAAAAATTGTCTTCGACGCCACGACTAGGAGTTAATATGTTCTGTGTTCAATGAACTTTCAAACTTTTACTATCACATTACAGACGAAGCACTAGTTTTGATAATAATAATAAATATATCGACCTTTAAGGTCTGCCGTCATGAAAGTTTATTTTATTTTTTCCAAATTAATAAAATAAATTCATTTCATAATTGTATATTGTTTGTTTTGCATATTTCATCCTCAGGTGGATATCAATATCATATCTGTAGTATCAACCATTTGACTTGTTTACACCCAATATAAAAAGAGAATAAACAGAAGAAAGTTTACTGGCTGTATTTGGTAATCGTCAGTTGTGAGAATTTTACCGCCAGAGGAGAACAAAGCAGAAGCACTCTTGAAAGTCAAAGGAACCGCGAATTACAAACACCTTTGAATTGCAATAATGCTTGAATTAATAAATTGTCCTTTGAGTATCTGCTTCTTTCGACATTTTAGGTGATTATTTTAAATTCTTGAACCCTTCTAAACAGTCTAGAATAAATTCCTTTTAATTATTATTAATTTCTATTAATATATCTTAATTCTTTACAAGCCACTTTCTTTGTAAATTCATTAATTGTGCTAAATGATTTCATGTTTTTCTTTAATATGTAAAAAATAGCTAGTCTTGGGTCTAATAGCTAAGTATTTGCTCTCAAATACAGCGTTAAGTTGGCTGCCTAAGATAGGGGTTGCTTGCTGCGCCACTATGCTTAAAACGTTGAGGATGCGCTCAGTAGCAATGGGCGAAGGGGCGCTGCGCCACCATAAAAGCTTAGTACGCGCCGGATTCTGCCTATTTCCCCTCAGGTGAGTTGTCGGGTTTACTAATATTTTGCTTCTGCATTTGTATGTTCATTGTGCCTTTATAACAAAGACGTTGCGCTTTTTTACTTCGTATATTTTGAACTTTGACGTCTGAGGTCAGAAGATACAATCCATCTGAGCAGAAGATTCAGTTAAGTCTGGTCCCGAGCTATCAACGAGAAATAAATGAATGTTTTGAAAACCTCGACTACCGCGTAGTATATACAGATATTATTAGTTTATTTTTAGAACAAATAAAATCCTCCGGATACTCAAAGTTATCGAGAATTACAAACACCTTTGACTTTCAAAAATTATCGAAGTAATAAATTGTAATTGGATTATCTGCCACTTTCAAAATTTGAGATTCTTCTTTTAAAATCTCCGAAGCACTTATAGAACAGACTAGAAATTATTTTTAACCCATTCTCAATTGAGTATCAAGGGAAACGCTTCGATTTGAATATTTAAATGTTAAATTGTGCTTTGAGGTTATACTGTATCGTCATATAATATATGTAATGCATTTATGAGATATTTGCATAAATTTGAATTTACTAACTTCCCCTCTACTATGAATTGTCTAATTCCAATTACATTTCATTTAATGGTTTCGAAATTCAACATTCCTTCTACAGATACTTGTTGCTCCCTGAATAGATAAAAAGGCTGTTCCTTTGATAAATACTACTACAAATCTAGAATATGTTCATTGAGTTGAATAGTTTATGATAGGGTCATAGAAAAATTCATCCGGTTAAATAAAACTATTTTTGGGTTATAAAATATTAAATAGTTTATTTAAAAATAATCTTTCCTTAATAAAAATTGTACCTTTCCTATTGTTTAATCTTTCCCAGTTTGAAATTAGTACTCTCAGTCTAATCAGTACCAGGTAAGAGGTCATGAAAAATAATATTTACGAGTTAGTTTTATGAATACATGTACCTCATTTACCTATCTAAGTTGACTATAATTTTAAAGACACCATAAAATTTTTAACATCTAATTATACGTGTTAAATTTAAAACTGTAATTTAAAACATAATCAAAACTTCACTTTCCATGTGTTTTGATATTAAAATAATTGAATTGAATCTTGAAAAGGTATGGTGTTATGCGGTAGTCGCAGTTTTTGAAAACATTAATTTACTTCCCTTTGATTGCCCGGGACCAGACTTAACTGGATCTTTTGCTAAGTTCCTTGAGTTCTCGCGGCACAAGTTTTACTCAAAGCTCACCTCAGACGTCAAAGTTCAAAATACATGAAGTAAAAAAAACACAACGACTTTATTAAAACGGCACAAATGAACACACAAATACAAGAGCAAAATACAAGTAAACCCAACAACTCACCAGAGGCAAGGTAGGCCGAATCCGGTGCGTACAACGCTTTTATTGTTACTGAGCGCATCCCCAATACCTTAAGCATAGTGGCGCAGCAAGCAACCCCTATCTTAAGCAACCAACTCAATAAGTGGAAATAATAAATAATAAATTATATAAAAAATATTTGCTCCTGACAGAAGTTTCAAAGGAAAATAATTGGTTATTTCCTCAATATAATTTCTAAGAAAATTATTAATTTTCCTCGTTGTTTTCATTACGTATTCATTTATTCCTTAGAAGTCTTATAAAAGTTTTATGTATTCGAAAATGTTTTAACGATGTCCGTTTTCAGCACCACCCATTTCTTCTAACTGCGTAAATTTTTAGGACCCGAAAATAAAATCCAAAGATGTCTACTCGGCAATCGCCACCAATAAACGCTGAAGACACAAAGGCCAAACGAAAGGCAAACGCTGGCCCCGGCTATTGATAGCATGGACGATTTTCGCCACATCGCTGGCTATCGTAAAACGCAACAACCCGAAGACCGACATTTTGAGAGACGCGCCGTCGGCTTACACACCCGACGATACGTTTTCGACACTCGACGGCGTAAATCCATCGTCCTGTCCAGCCTTTGTTGTCCTAGACCCTTTTCCATCTCACCGAAACTGCTTGCTACCGACACCCTTCGAGCTGACCCGGAAAAAATGTTTAATTTCCGACAATTATACTCCGGCAGAGCGTAAAAAATAATTCCACCTTACTCCGTTACGTTCTGAATAATTAGATATCGAGAGGATGGCACGATAATGCATGCTATATTTTAAAACGGATTAATTAGTTATGACCACGATGAGGTAAAAAGTCTAGGTAGAAATTTAAACTTTACAGCAAAAACTGCGCGGTTGTTGGGGTAAAAGGTTTGTAACCGTTTCAAATGATTGGAGGCTGGATTTAGAGTGTTGGCGACCCAAACTGTCCGCAGGATCGTTGCAGGAATGCTCGACACTAAAATTGCGATTTCGGACAAACACCAACACGACTAGGGAGTTGTAAGAGTAAAGTTGGATGGAGGGAGATTTGTGACCACCTCTGAGCCTGAAACTAATGATGATAATACGAGAGAAAGGTTCGTGCGAAGGTTTTAAATAACCTTCAACGCGAGATAACAATATAAACCAAATAAACAAGCAACAACCCTTGTTATATTTCGAAGTTATTATGGTTGGGGTTGTTAATTTTTGTTGTTATTGAATTACCGGAAAGTATTACAAAAATGTACGAAATATCATTTATGTGAAGTATTTGATTGAATAGAACTGATATTAAAATCGAAAATATTTGGCACAAATTGAATTGCGTTCGAAACTTTTAATTAAAATTTTTGTAGAACCCATTAATCTGACTTCTCTTATACAATTTTAACACTTTAATCAATTGAATGTAATTGTAAAACCTGTACGAATATGTAAATTAATTTCAGCAATAAACTCTAAAATAAAAAAATAGAGCATTAATGCATGATGAACATTCTATTTAGGCAATTAATTGAAATCATTAAACGTACCCAAATTGGTACCTATCTTAATAGGAGCCAAAATGCATCTCTGTTAATTACATTTAGTTGGAATCACGCATTATGAGATGGTGAGGGAATTACCCCAAAGTTAATTTCCGCGATTGTTAGCAAGGAACATAAACTGACCATTATGTTAATGACATCGTAATGTTGATAATGTTAACAATAAGTTAACCCTCCTCTATCATAGTAAATTCTAAATTTAATTCAAAACGTATTGCTTTATGCTACTCTTATACCTTGTACATTTAGTTAAACTGGGCATTTCTTTTAAATTTTTTAGGATGATTTAAATTGTGAGTGTTTTACAAACTTACAACGTTTTACAGAAGCGTTAAGCACAGTTACTGTCCTCTGGCATGCGAAACAAGTTGAAGAATAATTTACATACTGAGTTGAGATAATGCGAAACCGTCCTAAAAAGAGATTAAATCGGTAGCAAAGGGAGAAAAAGTTTCGAGTGTGTTCTTCTTTCAAATTGAGAAATTATTTCAGTAGCGTCTCGGGAGTTTGGAATCGTTTTTTTTATTAAAATAAGATAAATATCATGGTTTGCAGACAATGAAAGTTAAATTTGTTTTTGTATGCAAAGTCGGTGGATACCCAAGAAAATGATAACGACCTTATGATTGAAAAAATACGCCATTGTTATTTGTATTTTATGCCAATTTTTTAGTGCTGAGTCTGCTTATGAGAAAGAAAAGTAGTCGAAGGAAAAAGGTTCAAATGTTTAGGTTTGGCTAAAAATATAAATTGATTTTTTGTTCAATTTATTCTGTATGAAAATATAAACTGTAAAGATTTAAAATGCATATATGGAAATAAATAAATTAATGTTTTTCTGCAAGAGGTAAAGGCGAAAATTGAAACTATATGAGAACTGTTCTTAAAGTATTTCCAGTTTTATTAATATAAAGTTCTTCAATTTGCAGCAATAGAAATTGTTTTCTGTAGGATTTTTTTGTAGAATTATTCTTCTTTCTTTGTGAAATATATAGCATTTTATCTGGAAACACTTTCAATACTCGTATATTTTCATTTTATTCGGAATTTAGCAACAAGCACTGGATGATTGAAAATTCCAATTGATCAAAACGAAACGTTATTGCCATTGCTACTGACGTGTATAGTATTTTATACCAATCGCTCTCCTACATTTTAATATTTATGCCCCAACTATCCATCATGGCACATTGCTCAATGAAGCATCCCTCGCAATTTCATCTCTATTCAAGAATATCCGAATACAAAACCAAAAGCCGCTGACTGCAAACACCGCCCATTTTTCGCGTCCCTTGTCTTTGGGACTTTAGTCCAGGATTATGCGGCGGAATTTCATGAAAAGCTGCTTTGACAGGAAAACAACATCCTAGTCAAAGGGTATTAATGCTCATCATAATAATAATCATTAAAAACAGTAATAAATCATTCCTTAATTATTCTCGAAGCTAAAAGCTAGAAATTTACCTGTGGGACTTGGTGTCATCTCCTTCGTACTGATATAAACTTGAAGATCGTAGTTTTTGAAAAGTTTCGCAAACTTTCTCTGCAGAACATACTTGGCAGACGAGACGGCCTTCATATACTCGCGCGACCCGAAGGACTTGTAGGGCAAGACCATGCCAACATGCAGCTGCGATTGGCTGTTGGCGACCGGCGCCGACGGCGTCTGAATCTGCTCCTCGTCCTCCGGTGCCGTCGTCGTCGTCGTCGTACGCGATGCACCGCGCGACACCGAGCCCAATTGCAGCCCGCCGCCGCGCTGCTTGCCGCCACCGTCACCACCGCCCCCCAGGCCGGCCGATCCGCTGCCGATCTTAATACCGCCGCCGCGCTGCACACTCGGATCCTTCCACGCTGGCCCACCGCTGACCGCCGCCGCCACCAGCAGCATCACGAAAAACACCACCGAACTCATCTTCACGCGTGCATCACACATGCAACACCTGTTATTTGACAAACTAACACCGATAAACGAACAATCCCACACTTATCTACAAAGTTTGTTTAAAATCGCATTGTTCGAGTTTTTTATACAGTCTGATTTCGCTTCGAAATCCACAATACTTCAAATCTCCATGATTCGCACTGCTATTTACTTTTCAAAACTTTTTCAACAAGTTTTCAAGTGTAAAAACTTTTTTACAAGTAAATTCAAAAAAAATTCTTTTACTGGAGTGTTGAATATTTTTAAGGTTATTCCTTGGGGTGGTATTTTGTAAAATTTTTGGAGACCATTTATTGTTGCGTTTTGTAAGAAGATAGCCCACGGTCCTGATGATCTGGAAGGGGGCGGTAGCCGCTCTGTAGGCGGTAGACGATACCCGTTGGTGGGTGCGACGCGCTGTGCGTTCGGCGGCGTACTGAACGGCGGCGAGAAGCGCCACGACGCCCGACGCGAGTTTACACGAAACGCAGCTTTTGCAAAAAGGACACAGCTCGCGCTATACTGACGCACGCGAGTTACGCCCGCTTTTTGCGATCGCCAATTTCATTACTTGCTTCATGTGCAAACAACTACATAAAATATAGATATTTTTTGAAAATCCCTCGTAAAAGCTCATTTTAAATGTAAATATATTTATTTGACATACTTTTAGCAAGTTTAGCATAATTATTAAAAATTTTGGCACGTCTTCATACTTTAAATTACAGTTCTTATCGCAAGTTTTATTATACTGCAATGTATATTTATATTTATTCAAAATAATGACAAAATATAATGTTCATAAATGATAAATAATTAAATCAGGCAATAATTCTTAAAGTGATCTTAAATGCACTGAAATCACGTTTTCACAATTCATTTTCTTTAAAATATAGTATTATTTGCTTTTTACTGCAGCTTCCCACAACCCGCCGAAATGAGGCGATCGCGGAGGAATAAAGATCCGTGTTATTCCTTTATTAACTCAGATATTTCCTAATGTTCCTGAGACTTTTTCATTTTGGAGGAATTTTCCAAGAGCTCTCAAATGGTTAGCTGCA
>WSZQ02072345.1:27575-45843 GCA_019419845.2 Weissflogia rhopalogaster
TATATAGAATTGAGTACAATTAAAGGCAAATTGTAATCCTTAATAATTTAGGCGATATGACCTTATTTTGATTATAAAATCATTTCGTGTACTATTACAGGAGATAATAACTCATAAGTTTTTGCAAAGAAATGCATCTACTTCTACTCAGGAAAACAGAAAAAAATCTTCAGTGATGCATAATTCCTAAGATATATTCCAATCATTATCCCTATAACAACAGGGTTGTTGTTTTATCCGAATATAGTTTAGTTTATTAGTATGTAGTTACATAGATAAAAAATCAAATGGATCAATATGGATGAGAACAAAGCATTGTCGAATGATATAAAAATATACTTTATGAATATCTAAAAGTGTACTCTACTTCCTTTTTTACTGTGAATGTCAGTGAAAATGACATTTCACACAAGCACCCCGGATATGTTACCAACCTTTACGCCTGTGGTTATTACACTACAATCTGCTCTAAACTTTGTCGCTGCCATAAAATACACTTGAAATTTCTGCAAAAACGCAAAGGTCGGAACAAGTGCTGTCATAAATTTAATCCCTTGTTAGTTCTTTCTTCCGCCATCTTACGTCGTTAGAAAGTTGATAAAAATATCTGTTTAAATTAAACTAAATATAGCAAGAAATTATCTCGCTAAATGACGTCAGTTTATACCTCGTATATTCAGGCCTTAATTAAGTTTCATCCTTTAACTAAACATGCATGAAATTGTTAAAATTGAATTATCTTCGGAATTATACTATAATTCAATTTAGCAGTGCTGGTGGAAATATGGAAATTCGAAGTGCCAATCAAAACTAACAATTGCAGGGTTAAAATGTTTAAATGAATTTCAACCTATTCAAACTGTCGATTTCATGTAATTATAAAAATAGAAATTGATCATTCAACTTTTTTCGAGTTGGTGTGTATATATCTGTTGAATGAAATGGTGGAATAAATGGTGGAACTAAAATGTGTTGAAGAATTTTCTTTCATGCAGTAATTTCGGATTGGTCAATTAAACGAATATTAAGTCTCTGATTGAATTGTCCCATATTCAATTATAATGTGTTGGTTATGAAATGCTCATCGGCATAATCACAGAACTGTTTCCATTCGGAATATTACGTATTAATGAATATGAACAGGCAAAATTTGGTCCCTAGAGATACCAGGAGTCTCAGGGGTGGTGCCAGAATTTACAATAATTGCTAGGCCAAGAAATTGGAGAGTAAAATATGCTCCAGATGAATCACAACCACCAAATGACGCTCGAATACGTAAGAAAGTGCGACAAGTCTTCCACAGCTAGAACAAAAATTGAAGGGTCACACATGCTTCGGAGGGATCGGAAGTTTAAGAAGGATGGACTTAAAATACTTTTTAAACCGGAAGATACCTGGAAGAAGAAAGTGAAAAGTAATACATGCTTTCAGAGGAACCAGAACCACCTAAAAATGCTCGTGCTGGGTTATTTTATTCCTAAAACCCCCGAGAAGTCCCTCAAAGCCTGAACCAAATAATTGAACAGCAATACATTCCGCTTTGGGAAATTGCTGAACACATGTATTGTGGTGGTTACATTATCACTAAAACAGAAGCGTTCGAAGAACATATTTTTAAAAAGGAGGACCTGCAAAAAGTGTATTAAAACGGGAGATGCTGCTATAAAATATGTGGAAACCTCTGCTCTAGACTGTTGGTTTCAATGGATATCGAACATAAAATGTTACATACAGACAAAGAAACTATAAAATGCATAAAACTTATAACTTATGGCATAGGAAACTAAATCCTCAGAATCTTGAAAGGAAATCTGCTTACTTTTCAAAAAAATAGAAATTCTAAATTAATAATTGCGTGTAAAAGAAATGTACACATATCCGAATCACCCATTTCATGTAAATAATTACAAAAAATGTAAATTGCTTACTTTCTTTGCTAGTGTGTTTGCTCATAAGTTGGATTAGCATAAATTTGCATGTTTTCCCCGGCCACAGATCGATCGATTTTCCCTATATTCGCGGCTATGCATAAATCAACAGTAATAATACAATCAGCGTGCCGCGTGGGCATTAGAGTGCCGGTATTTCCAATTTCGGCTGTTCATCCACGCTAGCTTGTGCGACTTTAAATGCAGAATTTTCGTTGCGGTGCGTGTGCTAATATTTGTGCACCACAATTTTGAGCTTTTATTCGAGCGTGTGCCTTTTACCATTCAATAATGTTTGGTTTTAGCGGTTGGAATTATGTGCTTTCGTGACACTCGCGTATGAATGCAAATGGAACGTGTTATAAATTAGTATCCGAGGTTTAAGTTTAACTATAGGCGACTCTTATGGTAACCCGGCGAAAAGTAATCATTAGGAAAGTGTATCAAACGATCGGGGAGGAAACGCATTTTCGACGGGAACGACCCATGACATTAAGACGATAACTCAAGGACATATTTTCCATGCGGTTTTACTTTTACTTATATGTATATTATGGTTATATATAGTTACATAATTTTCTTTTCGTATATGTTACGTTTCGATCGATTTACGTAAATGTAGTTACATTAAGGTAATACTTAATGATTAAGCATCATTAAAAAATGAAGGTACAATGGAGGTAAAAAATAAAATAACCAGTTAAATGTACGAATTTTCCATTTTGCGAAAATGCTAATAATTTTTAAAATTGTATTTTGCATAGAAGAACATCTCGTTATTTAGTTTTTCTAAAATAATAAACTTTTGCTTCAAAATCAAAAAAATGTATTTGTTTTTCACTGGATCGTATAAACAACAAACAAACGCAAAAAGTCCTGAAATTGTATTACTAGTTGTGTAATCCATTAAACTTTTGCAATTTAAATGTATTTCCATTTTTTCATCGAGTTTAATTGAATTTAACTCAAAAAAACGCAAACAGACATTTTAATATATGTACGAATATACCCTTGATATTACTGATTAATTGCAGTTCTTATCTTCAAGCACACTTTACCTAACCACAGAACATTTATTACACAAATCGGCTCGTCCGTACTTAAGGAAAAAAGAAAACTTGCACTTCGTGATAAATGATTCCTTCTTCTTGATAAATCTGTACTCCTAGCTTTTCAGGTGCAAACTTTATATTTTTGCTAGATTACACGAAGCTTATTGTATTAAATTCTAGGAAATAGGCATTTCCTGTTGATTTTTGGAAAAATATGTTCAAGAAATTGTATTTCGTCTATTTTCTCTATATTTATAATCTTAATTCTATATTCTGAAGTCATCAACCAAAATCGCAATAAAACATGATTACATTCAATAACGAATTCATATTATATTTCATGGTTTTAATCAATAAAATGTCCATTATATCTCGGTAACTTTTAATTACTCAAGCATAAATCTTGACTAAAACTTTATATTCTTCAATGTAATTAAACGCAGCGAAAATAGTCTTTTATTAAACTTTGCATTTTAATTTACGTGTTCGGAAACAAACACTCGGATGCTTTTTATACATTACTATAGAGAGAAATCCAATTAAGTCTGGTTTTATTCTTGGTTTCTTACTTCTACTTCTAATTCTTGTAATTTAAGAAACAAGTGAATAAAAGAGAGGAAACCTTTTATTATCGATATGTCCAGGTATTATATTCTAAGTTAAATTTATTCCAAGTCAACAAAATGTTTCATTTGTAGGTTTTATTCTTTGCGTTATCATGTTAAAGTCATAAAGCTCGTTTAATATTTCATCAGAGGCCATTTTGCTTGTTTATTATTTTTTAATGACATTTGTGCTAACCGTTGCTATTCTAGAACCTCTTTTGGATTAATTTGTGGTAGTACTTTGTTTTACTGAATTATATATTTTGCTGAAACATATAATTTATACTTTCATCATAGTATCTGATCCAAATGTTTGCCCTACATTAAACACACATAAACTTTATTAATTAAATTAAAAACTGAGATTTCCTCAACATTCAAACATATATTAGCGTAAAAACCATAGAAAAACAAATAATATTATTTCATAAAGCCACTATCTGATTCAAAAATAACTTTAGGAAACGTTCCCTTTTTGAATACGTTTAATAAGAATCAGCCCGCAGAATTTTCTTTTTCCAGTCATTGTTTTTCCAGTCATGTTTCAAGTCTGTTCATGCCAGTCACGTACAATAAGCTAGAAAACAAGAATTACAATCATTCAGATGTGCATCCTGGGGATTAATCCATGTTTTAATTTTTTTTTCCTTTGGTATCATACATGCGACATAAACGTTGACGGAAATAACATTTTATATCGTTTCTCACCGGTTGAATGTGAGCGGAAAAGAGAAATCGCCAGGGTTTTAAAACGGCACGGATAAAAATGATTTTATGTCACTCTCAGAGAAGTTATCTTGGCTGCATCTTTGTGAAAAGGATGGACACATATTGAAATTTACATTATAGTTTAAATATTCAATTTCATCTTTATAGGAAGATGAAATTTTATAGAAAGTCTTGCATTCCAATTTTTCTTTGAGCTATCAGAAAGGAAATTGACATGCATCGTTAAATTTAAATTTAGTCAGAATGCGTTCAAATATTTCATACTATATCAAATATATTTATGTACGAACTCAGAGAAATATTTTTCCTTTTGCGGCTTATAGTCAAAGACCCAAAAATGTTGATTCCATGAAAGGAGCAATGCCTATTGGCTCACAATCAAGTTTAAAATCATTGACAGAAATTATTGGTGTATCTAATTATGAAAATAATGATTAAACAATAAAACTATATTCGGTGTTACTTCAGTCGAGTGTTCTAACTCATACTCGTCTTTTTTGCTATCCATTTTTTATGCTCACAAAAAAAAAAACTTACAAATGCTTGGTCATTCTTTGTCCCCTTTTCTATTTCATAGTCTATACTTTAGTTAATATACTCTTTTTCGGACTAGCATTTTGTGATTTTTTGTAGCCTGGAAAGGTTGCAGGTCATAGAGAGGCTCTATGTGCGTGTAACGTGTGTGAACATGTTGCGAATATCGGGGCTTAAATCGATTAAAACTTTGCAAGGTTACAGCTACTGCTACTATGCTGCTACAGTCAAGTAACTTTAGGGCCAATTCAAATATTCTATTTATATTTAAATTTATACTTAACACCCTCTACGACCTAATAAAAATTCTCGCGCGTAAAAATAATTTGAAGTGTTAATAAATTCTCCGCTTAAACGTCTTAATATGTTAAGTAATCACATGAACTTCGAAAAATGTTAATTGTTAAAGTTAAAGTTTAAGGAAATCGCTATTTCTTTTCCACAACACAACACAACACAAGCATGTCTTTAGCAACATTGTGTTCTCATTTTGCAGCTGCACCAAGGACTTAACTTCCAACTGCCGAACTTGGTAATTTCCGACATCTTGGAAAACTCTAGGATCATTCATCATCGTCGTTGAATCTCAACGGAGCAGCTTGTCAATAACACATTGCAAATTATCGCTACAGCATAAGATTAACATTTTACCAGTATTTGTTAACTTCAACTCTCTACTTCGTTAAGGTACAACTTGTGTAACTTGCTGAAATTTGAAGGACCGAAGTCTGAAAACTATTTTCTTATACTTTAGGAAAAAAATCAAGCCACGTATAATGTCTCCGAATTACAAATTGATTTATTTCAACGCACGCGGAAGGGCCGAACACATCCGCTTTATATTTGCCTACGCCGGTGTGGATTATCAGGATGAACGCATCCCAAGAGAAAAGTGGCCCGAACAAAAAAAGCGTACGTAAATTTATTGTTTTTTGTGTGCGCAATTTGATATCGTTAAAACATGTTTGAGCGCACCAAGTTTGGAGGGCGGAAGATGTGCAATTTTTTATCGTTTAGGGAAAACACAAAGTTTTGGTGATTTATGTCCTTGCAGAGATGCCCTTCGGGATGGTGCCCGTACTGGAGATTGATGGGAAACGAATTGATCAGAGTAATGCCATCGCCCGCCACCTAGCGAAGCAATATGGACTCACCGGCAAAGATGAAATGGAAGCGCTGCAGTGTGACGCATTAGTTGACACTTTAGGAGACCTCAAACAAGGTTAGGATCAATAAATCTATGACATACATCGATTTCTTATTCTAAAATAGGTCTTATTTTAAAATCGTTAATGGAATGCTCTAAATTGACGGGAAACTAAATAATAAACTAGTTACTGAAGTTCCATATTAATTTTCATAGTGCATATATATTAGGAATTCCCTCTGTAATGTTTGCGCTCGTAGTACGATGGAAATTGTTGAAATTGTCGTCTACACTCCGGTAAATTGACGGGACACGACGGCGTGGTTTGATTTCCGCGAGGCGAAATTACCAACGTTCCAGCCGTCACCATCGTCCCCCGCCGCCATGCCCACCAACCCCCAAACCGAATGTCAAAACCTAGCACAAAGCTTTTGATTGAGGACATGACATATACATACACCGCGGCCGTGGAAAGCCATTTCGAATGAAGGAGTAGACGTCTCGTGGCTCTTTGTGCTTGACATGAAACTAATTAACGCGCATCCGACACGACACGGCAACATCGATGTTCTTTTCTTGACGTAATGACCAACACAACAACTATTCACTTATCAACAACAATCGATATCGGCGAATGAATTTCGTTTTTGCGTTTATGGGTGAAGCGTGATAGGAGCATACTTCCAATATTTTGTCAACTGTTTGTTCATTCCTCGTGAATTAATAGCTTCCCGGCGTACAAATGGCGACAATAATTGCTCTCGTCTTTTCGCAGTGCTTTGGCAGCTTCGCACCGAGACAGATCCAATTAAAAAGGAGGAGAGAAAAGCAAAACTTATGAGAGAAACGATCCCATTCTACCTCTCCAAGTTTGAGAAGATTGTCGCTGAAAATAATGGTTTTTCTGTTGGAGATTCCGTAAGTAATGATCTATAAAAAACTCTCATAACATTCAGGAATTCATTCACTAGGAAAACCCTGAAAACGATTTGAAAACACTGAACGAATGAGAATACTGAGAGATTTACCGAGTATTATTAGTATTATTAAAGTATTATGATAGTAATTTCGTTCGAAAGTATTGCAAAAGAAATATATGGTCAAGCCTCTCGTTGAAAAGATTTTTGAAGAGAAAACATCTTATCGGGTGGGTAAACCGGTTCGTAATATAACGCGTTACGCCAACCAAATTATAGCGCTATAGGTGATTTCCGTATTTCGGACAGGCGATGATCCTAGACAAATTACAATCAAACGTTTTTTTTTTCATATGTACAACGTTTTTTTTTATATAAATGTTGGTCCTAGAACTATAGTAATCATTTCAGATTATCCAGCATACAAAAGAGTTAAGCAGCTCTGTTGTAAATGAACATATTATATTAAATGGAATTTGGAAACTTTCCTCTAAAATATATTCCCAAAATTAACTCGATTTGAATTAAAAATGAAATTACAAATTGTTAATTTGATTGGCCCTGGTCGGCGTAATTTAAACTTGCAATGAAACTGTATGTACTTTCCTGATTCAGATAACGTGGTGCGACTTTGTCTTCGCTGTATCGCTGGAAAACTTCGAGGCAATTTTCGGCAAATCCTCGCTAGATTACTACCCGGGATTGAAGGCATTGAAGAATAAGATCTACGCGCTGCCGAGCATAGCCGAATGGGTGGCAAAACGTCCGCACACCGAATCTTAATTCGCTCACCCATACGGACGCAAGCAAAAAAACCCCAAGCAAATCAATAAGACGGCAGCAAATTAATCGCAAACGAGACATTCATTACCCAAAAAAAATCACATCAAGAGACATTCATATCTATCCCACCACAATCAACATAAACGAACAATAACTACAATAATTATCAACACATTGGAGTTTAAAAAACAACCTGAATACAAAACATGATAACACTATAGAATCAAACCGCGAGAGAGAATACAACGCAAAAAAATCAACTGAATACAATTGCACTGCTTTATACTTGCATATGTACAAAGTACAAACACGCAAAATACGCGAAGTAAACATACTCTACGAATGCATAGAAGCAAAAACACACAGCTTTTGTGCAAATTGAAAAAAAAGTATTTGCATGCTGAAAATAGAACTTGCGAAACTTAGGGAAACTAGATTTTCGTTTGGTAACTAGCAAAAAACGGTGTCCGATGATTACAAATACTGGATGTTATCAAATTAATGTACTTTCAAATGAATGTGAAATTGTTTTAATGTTAGCGACGTCAAATATTGGTATAAGACTATCCAATGTTATGTTAGCGTTAGAACAAAGCGCAGTGAACAATAATATAACATGAGAAACACGAGAGCTTTATTTTTGTCGTGAAAATGAGAAAAATATCTAATCAGATAATGATACCTAGATGAATTTATGTTGACACTATCTATAAATGAAAAAAGACAAATATATGTGCTGTTATAAATGTAAACAATTAAACAATGTTGAATGATGTACATAGGAAGTAAAAATATATTTCAAAACAAACACACAACCACAAATTGTTTCAATTAATTTATTTCCAATCACTTCAAAGTTGACGACTCTGCTGATAGAATCGATGAGTACAAAAATTATCACCACTCGAACACACATTAAATAATGGTTACAATAATTACTAGGAATACTACGGATGTACGAGGACAACACATACACAATATGTACAAAACATTAAAAACAACGGCCGTCATGACCGGATACCACAGACGAAGAACATTGTTATTTTACTAGTGCTCAGCCGACGAGACGAGTCGCGACGTCGAGAGATCATTTTGGGGATCAAGCTGAGCGCACCGCTTCCGCTGGCTGAATGCCCAGCGATGACCATCGCACGTCTTTTCATGCAACACAATGCGAGGGCTGATCTTTGGTTGACATGGGTCTAAGCCACTTCGGCATTGTCGATCTTAATGGAACGTCGCGATCGCGTGGATCCGTTGCGTTGGATCATCGACGAGCGGATGGCTCCCCGAGATGAGGCGGATGTTGATACCCGCAGAGATGTCGTGCGACGGAAGTACTCCCTTGGTTCCACTGCATGTGGCTTGCTGTGAAATTAAATTAATTGTTAATATGGCGACAAGGGAGGAAGTTGTTGATTGACTCACGGTTGAATGCAGGGGAAGGCGAAGAACTTTTGGTTCTTGCCAAAGTCTTCGCCGTCTTGAAGGGTTTGTGGCAGTTCCTGGTCTAATGTTTCTGGTAGAAATAGGGAGAGAAGTCCTCCGATGATGCCAATTAATCCGAGGATGAATAGAGGCAAGGAGGCATCGACATTACCCTATAAACGTAAAATTACTTTGATGAAGTTTGAAAGCTTTGGTTATACGATTCTCTGCTCCTGTTTTCGTTTATCTAAAAGGGGTGATCTATTTGAAGCGAGTCTTGAGAACAACACATAGTCTAGGAGCTTCACTAAAGGAGCTTTACCGAGTTTCCATTAAAACTTACTACTAACTACCTTCATGACTTAACAAAAACAGGACAACTTTCTGTGGGACTTAGTTCTAAGGTTTCTTATTGGAAATCTATTTAAATCAAACTTACCAAATAAACAACAAATGGAGCAACAATACTAGCCACATAACCCATGATATGAATAAGAGCAACACCCTGAGCCCTCACTACAGTTGGTAACAACTCAGCTGCATATTGCAATCCAATATTATACGATATATTAACGGCAAATCGTCCTATGATGGCCATTGATGCCGACGTAATTCCTGTAAATGACGAAACGACATTAGTTTGTCAACCAAAATTGTAAATAGTAAATGTCACACAAATCCGTATATAAATTTACAGTTATTTTCCTGGACTAAAAATGAAACGCTCAAATAGTATAAGAGCAAATTATCCATTTGGCGATTTTCCCTCCTATTCACAGGTAAAGTACTCACTAGAATGGCATTCTATACTCAAATTCAGTTAACAAATTATTTAAGTGAAGTTTGTCGTACCTATCCACACCTTGCAACTATTGAGATCATCGGGGTCACCACGAAAAAGAATGAAATCTACATGATCAAACTGCAGAAATGTACAAGTCCGAAGGAGGCTCAGCAGCGTGATACCGTATTTATTGATGGCACAATTCACGCTCGAGAGTGGTTATCCCTCTCCTCTGCAGTCTACTGTATCAACTACATCCTTCTAAACCATCAAATTCTCAATAATTGCAACTTTTATATTGTCCCATGTCTTAATGTTGATGGATATATGTTTTCGAGGGAGAAAAAAAGTGTAAGTATTAATTGTTATTAAATATGTTCATTGCTTTGATTATTTTTTAGTATCGCTTGTGGCGTAAGAATCGTTCGTTAAATTATTCATCAGATCTTGCTCTACAAGGAGTTGACTTGAATCGTAACTTTCCTATCGGTTATGCTAGTAAGTTAAATAAAAAAAATGGTTTTTGGAGACGATTAATGGAGATATTGTAGTGCCAGGTAGTAGTGATGATCCTAGTTCTTATAACTATCGCGGGGAGGAACCTTTGAGTGAACCAGCGGCTCAAGCACTTGCATCTGCCTTCAAAAAATATGAGAAAAGTATAAAACTGTACATAAGTTTGCATTGTTATGGGAATGCGATACTCTATCCATGGTCGTTTACGAAGGACCCTATTCCTGATATGAAAGAAATGGTTACTATTCAGTAAATTGAACAAAACTGAATTTATCAATTGGCTGTTTGTTTGTTGTAGATTGATTGTGCCAGGGTAGGAAGAGCAGCTTTTCACAAATACTCACATGGTAAAAGAGATATGAGAATTGGTAGTGCTGCTGAATTAATGAGTACTTTTTTAATAGCAAATGTAATATTTGACTCTAAAGAATTTTTTTCCAGATTTGGCGGCTGGAACAAGTACAGATTATGCCCGATATGTCCACAAAATAAAATTCTCATATGTTATTGAACTAGAAGCATTTGGTTCAACTGGATTCACCCCTCATAAAAATGATATTCCACAAATTGGTTATGAGGCAACGAAGGCGATCGTTGCAATGTCGCGCCATGTGCACAAATTTTATCACCGTTTGGCTGTGAAGCAAGAGAAAGCCAAACCTAAGAAGCAAAACGCTAAATGATTCCCAACAAGCATGGAATGCCGTCGTATCATTATCATTATGTACATACCCAATGGCACGGCAATTGCCAACCAACTGAAAACTCCACTGAGCACCATCGATCCGCACGCTAACCACCTTCGACCCCATTTATCGAGGGTAATCGTCAGGAAAGTATCCGCCGGGAATTCCGTAAAGGAAGCAATCGAGAACGTCAGAAACACATCCAGACCCAAACTACCCACATTTCGAACATGCCCATCGAAGACCAACGAGATTGCCATCCAGATCAATATCAACAAAATCGTTATCCTTCGCAGACGTGGCGTTTTGAAGAGGTCCAGCACGGAATACGAGCGCTGAGCGGCCTCCTCTTCCTTCTGCGACTTCAGACAACTGGCCGTGAAGTTATTGTAGAGTTTCTCGTCCACGCTACGTTTGTTGATGCGCTCGAACTTACGCAGAATGCCAATTGCCTTATCGACTTTACCTTGCGATGCCAACCAGCGGGCGCTCTCCGGAACCACCCATGGCGTTAACAATGCAATGAACAGCGGCGTTGATGTCACAATACACAGCGTTCGCCAATCGGCGATCCACAGAGCGATCCACGGCAAGATGGTGGACGCGGCCGTGAAAAAAATGGCAATCGACATATTGGCAACAAACGTACGCCATTTCGGTCCGACGTATTCCAAAACTGCAAATACATGAACATTACTAATCAGCTTAATATAAAAATCTGTGCTATGTATTCAAATATATTAAATTGTTAAATCTATGATATTGTTAACAACAATTAATTATTTCTCTTGATCTGTAAGGACTAACGATGTTTTAATTCTTGAATTATTGCATTGAAACACGTCATATTCGCATACTAATGAATTTATTCATATGTTACCCGATCTCATTGCTTATTCTTAGAAGTATTTTTATATCTTTCCACAAGAGAAGACATCGGAAGGTTAATTATGGTCAGTTTACTTTTAAAATTATTTGTCGTGATGAACAAAGTAAATCGGATGTTTCAATACGTAAAATGTTTCAATATTTAAGCTTCCTGTTATTAGCAAGGCTTTCTTAAAGTCCCAACTTTGGAATTGCCCGCGTTTTGTGGTTTAATGCATAATGAATAATAAGTTGCGCATGGTTTCATTGAGACTTGGTGCTGAGATGTCGCGTTGGGTAGATGAACGATCGCACCGCGACCTCAGTTCGCTTTTATTAGTTATTACACTAATGCGAAAGCCTTGGATTTGTCTTGTTATTAGTCTTGGCTAATTTCTGCTTTAACTAATTAATTATTGTCTATTAGCATTTGTCGTTCATGGCAAAGTAATAACCAAACAATAAAAGTTAATAACCAATTTGACTTTTTTTTTAAATTATATTTTAAATTCTTTCAATTTAATAGAGACATTAGAATTCTCTATGAAAATTATAGGACGAGAATTTGTCAAAATATCTGAATAAAAACTTTAAAAATATTTATTGTAATAATGCAATAATAAACTGACATTAACTAAAATTTCATTAATAAAGCAATTTTGACAAGAGAATGTAAAACTAATAAGGGGAGGCTCCGGACTGGGGCCCTTATATTTGCATTAAAATTTGTAACTGTGTAGCATAAGACTGGAAACTAATTATATTCGGGGGAGACCATGCAACTCTCCAACTTTCTTCTTAAAAGGAAATTTTAATGCATTCGCGTTCAGTAAAAAACTGAGCGGTCGACTCCGGAGCCTCCCCTTATAAGTTTTATTTACTCATATTCAGAAAAGAACACCGATATTTTTATATTTAATTGAATCGAATTTTTTAGTTTGTTCTAAGTTTTAATTTTGTTAGCTAATACAGTATACAGCTTTTTTTTTCTTTGATTTTACCGAGCATCGACTGCTATGGTCATTAGCTCTATTCTTTTTCATTGTAATTAGTAATATTGGAGGCTAACACTATCGATAAGAAGAAGAATTTACTTTAATATCCATCCCAACCGAGAATCGAACCCGGGACCTCATGGTCCACTTCGCCCCTTGGCTGCACTATACAGCATAATTAATAGCAAGATAATATATAACAATACATACCTAAAATATACATCATAGTAAAACAATTATCGAAGGCCATTCCAACGAAGAAACGACATATGCAGAATGCAGTAAATGTCGAGCAGTATGCAGTAGCAACACCGGCGACTCCACCAACAAAATTCGTGCCCACAAGAGCGGCAACTCTCCCTTTCCTATCTGCCACCCAACCAAACAGCAATCCACCGAGAATGGCACCACAGAAAAAGATGGCTTGCGCTAGTGTAGGCAGAGAATCATTTTCGCAAACCCAATCCAACTAAAAACGACCAAAATCATCAATATGAAGCTTAGTGGAGACTTCACCAACAAGTAATTACCTCCGACGCGATAGTTTTGTAAGGTATATCAGTATAATTGTACTCCCAGCCATTTCTGCAACCCACCGTCGGCCATTCTGGATCAGGATCTGCAATTCCTTGCTGAAGGATATCACTATAGTTAACCGCGTACATTCTACAACGGTCATGAACGTCGTCCGTCTTTGGAATGGCTAAATGCATTCTGAAATTAAATCAATTAAGCCCATTAATAATCCTTCATAAATATGTAGATTATGAGGTTAAATAAGTACTAATTAAACGTAAATTGAATACATAACAAAACACGTTTTACAAAGCTAACACAGAATTACCCAATTTTTACGATTGCAATCGAAATTGTGCGAATTGTCAAGGCTGAAAGTTTCCAAATTGCCTGAACGCAATTCAAATGGTTATAATTGCAACTACTAGTTCAACTAGTTCATACGAAATTTTGTTTGATCGATTTATCAAGTCATTACAAGTATGTTAAATAAGAAATCCATAAGCAACAATATGTTTAATAAATTAATAGCATGATAGGCCAGAAACTATTCAACTCTTTAACACCAATAACATAGATTATGCTGAATTATGTGCGTTCGAGAAAAAAGGGAACGGTGCAAGCGTGTGTGAAAAGTAATATTTAATTTTAATTGTACCACACATGTGGTCGTAATAATCGTGTGCGTACGTACGGTACGTACGCTGCATAGAAAACGGCGAAGTGCAATCGCAAGTGAACTTGATCGTTTGCGGCGAAGTGTGCTAATGCTAATCGCAATCGTTTCGCGTAGAACGCGGGCAACCGGCCGATTTCTTCATGAATGCGAAAATAACCGCTGCTACTTCAAGGTGATTAACAACAATCGACAAACGGCAGGACTACGCGTCACGAACGAATCACATATTACGTTTTATTAGAGAAAAAAAAAGAACTATTAGACGTTAAATAAAACGCTTAAAAAACACCGTGGTAATTACTTTTGTTTCTAATGCGACTACCTCTACGGAGATCTTACACAATTGAGTTGAAGAATTGATTTGTTTCTTTACGGTTCATTACTTAAATGAACTATAACAAAAAAATCAATTCCTTCATGGGAATCTCTAAATTTTATACCGAAATATGCAGCAAGATTTTGTCACAACTGAATGGTTTAATTGATACAAATTGATATACATTATTATATTTTAATGGTAATAATTTCATGGTGTATCCAATATCCAGGTATATCCTGGTTTAATGTACGAAATTGAATTTGCACTTCACTTGCCTATATTGATGTTTTTCCCCTAGAAAAAATATCTTTGTAATTACCTGCCAGGTGATGCGTTTAATCAGAAAAATAATTGCATTCTCATGGATTGTGTAAACATAATTGTTAATATGTTGTTGCTTTTTGTAAGACCTCTCAGATTTTGCACATATCATTAGCATAAAAAAACAAATTAAATTGAAGTGCGAAAAAAAATAATATGAAATGTGACCACAGGCATTTACGAGTTAATAAACTTATTAAAGTGGTGTACAATAACAAAAACATTTCGTTATATTATAAGAATTTATCGTCTAAAACTGTCTAAAACTGAGAATGGACATGTACTAATTGCCCGCCTTAAATGTGAATGATTTTTGAACGAGTAGTAATTCTATTAAACTTTTTTTGAGAAGATTTTTCACCGGTTTGAATTGTTTGCCAAAAATGGTTAACTTTCACAGCGCAGTAGTCAGCCCGAATCTCTGCGCTTATACAATTTTCATACAAATCGATGGTGGACAATTCGTGCACGCCCCTGAGTAAAATGAACTAAGGTATTAATGTACTTGTAAGAGCGTTCTTAAAAATGCTGATAATGTCACTAAATAATTTCTTGAAATTATGCTTATTATTCTAAAAGAATCTCATAATAAAAGCAAATATTTTTGATTCCCTAATTTTTTGTATGTAGATAAGTTTAAGAAAAGTTTAAAAGTACTTTTGATAAACAATAAAAACAGTTTACACCTGAAAGTGCACCAAACTCGACTAAAAATATTTAAAACAACTAAATTTCTCAGTTGCAATGACATGAAACGTGCATTCTTTTAAATTGGCTCACGGTATACAACTTCAGAAGTAAACAATGTCAAGCAATTTTACTACTTGAACTCAAATTCTTCAAGTATTTATTGCATTTATTGCACTCAAACAAATCGATAAATATTTTTATATCTAATTATATTACCTGTTAATACCACTCAAACGTAATCTGATAATACTCAGTTGTGATAATGAAATAACTACTAGTTTTCCTTGAATTAACCCGTAAATGCATTCAGAAAAGGATGACATCTCTACAACTTGATAAATGCACTGTCTCTGGCAATTAATCGTTAGTCAATTAGTAAAGCACTTACAAATAACCGTAGGCGACCAGGATAAACAAGATTTTCCAGATAATTGCATTTGTCAATATCCACGTGTAATAAAATATATAGAAATAGGTAATGTTTCTTGAATAATGACAAAATAATTATGATATAATGATGCAAACATCTATTGAATGAGAAATATTTGAGGAAAAAAGTACCCAAAATTATAAAGTAATTAATGGTTAAGCGTGAATAACTTCCTTGTAATTTGTTCTCGGGACTAGGGAATCCCATGGTCAGTTAATATACAATTTGCCAACTCATTTACAACGTCAGCATGATTCTTTAGATTAATTTATTAGTCAAATGAATCACCGTTGCAATTGAATTCAGGCTTCTGTAATTATGCTAATTTTTGAAACAATATTGATGTTTTCTTTAAACAATTGTGAGATAAAAATGATGGCATTACCATTTAGATATTACCATTAGAAATTTATATAATTAAGGCGTTTATTTATATTGTGTTTTATAAGTTAGAAAACTATGAAAGTTGTCTTTGCAATAGCAAGATGAAGGAATAATCATTGGGAAGCAATTACAGATTATGATGTCCCCGACCGGATTTGAACCAGTTAGCTAATATATTGCTCTAGCAGTTTCACGGAATGGAAATCGAAGATGATAATATACACGCCAGATAGTATACCTTTATGCGGCAACTGGTAGAGCACAATATTGAGGATGCCGGTTTAAATCTGGTCGGGCGCAATATCATTTTCTCTTCCAATTTTATTTTTTGGGCAAACGGCGCAAAAAGGCGAAAAATCTCGTTAACAGAACTTATTTGAAAATATTCACTACTCGTACATATATTTTCCTACAATTCGAAGACGGACAATTGAAATACTCCCCTTGTAAGTTACTTTTATAAACAGTAATGATTATAAATATTAGACCATATTCTGTACATTTTACTAGGTGCGAAATAATAAATGAAAATGACATTTCAGTAATTAATATAAACATTTAAAAGCTCATTATATAAATAAATATTCATGTTATCTATATCCCTATTTATTTTCATATAACTGTATATTATTACAAAAATCTCATCTCATTTTCCAGGCGTATGACAGTAATAAAACATCAGATACAAACAAAAAATATAAACCAACTGCATTTGGAAGATAATACAAACAATTATACAATTCAAACAATCTAACATTATAAACAAGTGCAAAACAGACGCGTCGTTGCGATCAGCGTGTGACCCACTTCAACGAACAGCTGAAGTTCACACAATCAGAGCATAACACCGGCACCGTAAATGCATTTATGTTCTACTCAGAATGCCATTAATACGACTGCACATTGTCCTGCAGCTAGAATAGACAGAGATGTCGTTGTGCAAAGTGTCAATCGCCGTATAATATAGCTCTTAATCATACCTCACATAGTCGCATACAGTCGCATACAGTCGCGCAAAATTCCATCCTCAACTATTGCAGTAACTTCTCATACACCCATTAGAAACACGAAAAAATCTATTTCAGTGACGGATTGATAACATAGATAAAGGATAAATCCATCCTGAATATTATTGTTCTTGATTTTTCCTTTTAAAACTCAGTTTAATATGCTTTTTAAAAGCTTTTAGCATTTTCTTGAGAGAAGCAGAAAATGCTGTGGAAATTTTGCAGGAATGATAATGCAACGCCCCTGAATGTTTATGATAAACTGATTAAATATTTATGCATTAAGGTGGATAATTGATGATAATTCTATGCAGTCAAGTTGAGATACAATATAAGTTTCTTTCAGATCAATGCGATATTGATAACGAGCCGCAGGTATAATTACGCAAATCGAGTGCAATATCGACGATAAATAAATGCAGTATCATTGTGCTTGTATTTATAAAATTTCGTAAACATGTAAACACGTAAAGAAGGTCTTCACCTACTCAATTCGAAGTGTATTGTGAATTCTGTTAATATTGAATGAAAACGAAGAAAATCAATCGTTTGTATCCTAGCAATAAAATGTTGTCAACAATGTCAAAAAATGGTTATAAAGGTTGTCAAGAAGGGGTTGTAATGTTTCACCATCATTATCTAGAGTAGTGATATATATTTCCCAACGTTTTTTTTGATGTCCCAGAACAGCTTTTCTAAAATATTGCGCATCCTCTCCTAAGCAAAGGGGATTCCTCTTCTCAGTGCCCAAAGTAAATTTTGGTAGCAAAGAGGTTCCCCTGTCTGGAATAGAGACGATCCCGTCTGGGCTGCGTATCAAGGGCAAGGGTCGATATCGACACTTTTTTGCCCTCCCTAACTGAATTACACCCTTAACAATAACGTTGCAGCACACCGACTCGAAATGCCCCACATTGGGAAACATTGCTATACACTATACAAAAAAACATT
>WSZQ02072345.1:45943-71944 GCA_019419845.2 Weissflogia rhopalogaster
AACAATAACGTTGCAGCACACCGACTCGAAATGCCCCACATTGGGAAACATTGCTATACACTATACAAAAAAACATTGTATTTGGTCCGCAGACCTGGCCATCCACCTAACTGGCCTTTCAGCCTGGATACATGTTTATTTATGTATTGATGTGTTGAATTGTGATCCTTGTTGAGTGTTGAATGCCTCGTGGCGTGTTTTTTTTGCTTGTTGTGATTGGAGTGGGATGTGCGTGCTGCGATTGCTGTGCTCTTGGTGTTTGATTTTTAATTGTTGTGATTTTTGTAGTGTGAATTTGAATGTGTAGATTTTTGGGTGAATAATTTTTGTGAGAATTAACACTTGTGAATAAGCACTTGTGGGTGCCCGCCCCGGGGACTCGAACCCCGATCGCCTGCACAGTAGACCGAAGCACTACCAACTGTCCTGCCCAGGTGGGCTACACTATACACTATACTATAAACAATTGTATATCGACAATATCGATCACCATTGAAAGAGGTCATAAACTCCACAGAAGTGAGTGTAGAATATGTAATTCATAGTAATAACTAATATTATAGGAATTAACGAGAAAAACGAGATAAAACAGCACAGTATAATTGGCTAATCTAATTATTAGCTTGACATTTACGTTTCTAACGTTTTGACGCGAGGGGAAACAATCTCATACTATTATCATTAATCAATTAATAATCAATTTAGAATAATTCACCCTATTTTATAATAATAAGTCTTTTTTAATACAATTTGGGTATGAAATAAAAATAAAAATACAAAAATTGTATAGAATTATAAAGCTTCCTGTCCAGCCAATTTTTAAGATTGATTGCTCTTTGATTGAACAAGCAGTTTGCTAACGAGGCGTATAAAGAATTCAAGTATAAATTGACTTAAATCAGTAAATTATTGAATATGCGACTATCATTACGCTAAAGCATTTATAGCCTCCGTGAAATGCGCTAAGTCTTACTGAGCTAGTCTTTAGTTAAGTCAACTTAGGCGTTGCTTCTGAAGGCTCTTGCTCGCTTGCCGAGCGAACGGTGTGGAGGACCTTCGAGCGTCACAAGCAACATGGTCAATGTCGTTAGTTTATGCCGCAAGAAGTAATAACGTTTACAATGTCGAAGGAAAGAAGCAACCATCAAACTTTTAAAATGTTGATCCTTTCAAATTTTAAGGAAAGACTATACCACCTTGGACAATTCATCAGTGTGAATTAATAATTAAATCACGCACACATATACAACACACATACTTCTACCCTACCAGCAATCAACCAACAATCAATTTTCAACAATTAAACTTTCAACGCATCATGAGATGCAACTCTCAACACTTCACAACTCTACA
Source organism: Weissflogia rhopalogaster (assembly GCA_019419845.2). Lineage (NCBI taxonomy): Eukaryota > Metazoa > Arthropoda > Insecta > Coleoptera > Staphylinidae > Weissflogia > Weissflogia rhopalogaster. The sequence goes on from WSZQ02072345.1 coordinate 47,297, forward strand.
ACTACTCCACTACTACTAAACGCACACTATTCAACAACACCACCATACTATCTTCAACAACATCCACATCAACATCAATAACAAATAACATTGCAAACACAAAACTACATACATAAAAATTTAAATACATGTCGGAAAGACCGAAATGGTCGATAGACAAAAAAATATATCAATTTTTTTACGATTATTTAAAACTTAGCGAGTGAAACTTCAGTGTTAAAGTTCAGTGAAAGTCGAAAACGTGGCAATTATTGCAGATTGCAAGTGCATTTTACATAATCACTGTAAATCCAAGGTTGTGCCCTATCATGTGGTTTCACGAAACATAAATTCCTAGAAGATATGGATGGGATTGTTTCATTTTCTTATAAGCACGATTTTCAGACGTACTACACGCGGATAGTAAGGGGACGCAATTATTTTATGTGTACCTATGTAATATCATAATCTCATATTCTGTTATTTGCATAATTAATTTGTTAATCTATTTGAGTATTTGCAATACCTGATCAATGTCGATCGATGAAGCAATCACACGAAGTAATGTTCTTTGTGTAAATTTTCTTTAGTTTCTATTTATATCCATGTTTTTAAATTGAGCGCAAATAATTTAATTGAATTTAATTATTGCAATTACAATTACTGTTAATTTATTCAATTACATAGTTAGAGAAGATGAAGTCATTGTAAATATTATTTATGGTTAGTTTAAGTGTATTGTCATTTTCTCGTATATTAATCAATCTCAACTGTCTAGAACATGCCATAAAATAATTACTATCTTGTTACAACCGTCCTTGAACTATAAAAATTGATATTTTGGGTCAGTTTATCGTGATAGAGCATGGTTATAATTTATAGTAATAGCAGTGGTGCGTTAGTCAATAATTCTGAAGATTCCACACATTTGTTTGAAATATTTCATGACAGGTTGTTCATTTCCAGAGAGTTCAAACGAATTATGTCTGAAGGTATCTATGATTTGTTTCTTCATGAATATTTTAGATCCAACTAACTGTAAACGGTGATAATAAATTCGATATATAAAAAAGTTTCCACATGGCTGAAAAATGGATGTCATTGAGCTTCTCCGAAGTTTCACAAAGGCATAACACATTTAAGTTCAAATATAACTACAAATATAAGTTCCCTCCTGAACTCTATACTCTTTAGACCAGTGGTTCCTAGCCCTTACATCCCGATACTTATTAGAGCCCTCTCTATCATCAATGTAACCCCATCACATCCGGCCAAGGGAGAAATTTTCGTCTAAGAAGACCGCCTCTGCCTCTTCTGAGAGGAACACACTACGAACACCCTCATTTTTTCATTTATATCTTTGATTTTGCGCGTTCAGTTAGTTGTACCTAACAGGCTAGTGTAAATTAGAAATGAGCTAAGAAGGATGTAATAGTTTAAGTAATAAAGACGCAGTACAATCTAGGATTACGTAATTAAATTGCAATTGAGAAAAATGCAAAAGGAATGTTATATATACCCTCTTTATATATTCTGCCATAGAATCATTTTTTTATAACTTATAATAGATAATTTTGCATACCTTTGTTCTTGTGTAAGATTAGCCAACTCTGGCACCCAGCACCAATGCTGCTCTGGTGACAGCGTAATGAAGATCTGCGTAAAGTAAACCCATGCGACGAAGCACGCGAACGGAATCATAAGGAAGAAGAGCACCACCTGATACCTGCCGAACTCGCCAATGTGCGGCAGTAGGTCATCGAAGTCAAACGCATCCTTATCACCCTCCTTCTCACCATCCACCTGTGTATGGTCCCCACAGGAAACTATACTCTTCGCATCCCCCTGCGCCGCCACGAACGCCTCATTAACGTAGCCCTCTCCCAACTTCCCCGACTTCAAACTCGGCGGCTGCACACTCTCCAAATTGTGATGTGCGGGCGAGTGGGCGGCGTGAATCGGCGTCCCATGGCCGGAGCTCTGCTCCGAGGGGCAGGTGTACGTCTCTTGTGGCGGCATAATTACTGATTCCTTCTTCGATTGTCGACAATTAAGCACACGATGCAGTGAAGCAAAAAAAAACTTTAATACATATTTTCTTTGAACTCGATTTGTTCGTATTCCGCCCGTTTGAATTGTGCAATGCGTTAGGCTAATCGCTGCTTATAATCAACGGCAGTTGCTATTAAGTAGCGATCAATCCTAAGCCGAAAGGCGAAACCACGGCAAACGCGTGTCCGCTGGCGTCGTCGTCGTTGGATTACTAAACCGCCAACCACACACGGGGACGCTTTTATAGGCGGGAGGCAGAATGATCACATTCGGGGAGCAGCGAATGCGTTGTCCTGCCATCGAACACGGTGTATGTTTGCCTTGAAACATCCCCGCTATACACAGATAGTATTATAAACTATATACGACGAAGTTATACCAGATATGAAACTATTTTGCACTATTAAGTCTTCGCCAACTACTTGGAACCAAATTTAACTAGAAGGAACTAAATTTTATAAGTTATCTAGCATAAGATCAAAAAAGGAACATTCAAAATTTCACTTCATCAATTTAAATGTATTTTAATTGTTGGAATATATTTATAGCACTTTTATTTTGCATTACAATAATCGGTTGTCTTGTTAAATGATTCATGAATTCCGTGAACGGGCAGAAGCTATATTTAGTACAAATGCTGAAAAACATTTGTAGAATCAACTGAACTTCGACTACCAAGCCAATTATGTCTATTACTTTTCCTTTCAATCAACATGGATCAACATGAAGTCATTTTGATTTTGGCTATTGTGATCCAATAGTTTTCCCAATAAAAGAAATAATAAATGAAGGGGATAAATTTAAATTATGTGACTATTCTTGACTCTTGTTTGTATTTTGTTTAATAAATTATTACTATTAAAAAAATTATTATTATTAAAATCACTTATTTAAGGCTGCACATACAGTACAATCATATTATGTTATAATATTAATATAATATTATGTCGAATTCAAAATAGATTTATTGTTCGAAATATGTTATGTATTGCTAAAATGTTCTGTTCATTTTTAGCATATTTGTTAAAACTGAATTATTCTAGGTTTCATTTTCAGTTTTCACCCTATAGAATTGCAATTTTCAGTAATTTACGTTTGTAGAGCTAAACTTAATGCTTCGATTACAATTCATGGTAGACCGTGTTAGCCGCCTTCTAAACATCAGGTGGCACACAGCTGCTTTATACTTAGAGGATCATAATGATCGCCTGCTGAATGGCAGGTGCACTTCTCGGTATATTAAGGACCTGGCTGCTGGAGCTGACAGAGAACTCGATTGAGAACAGTACAGTACGCAAAAGTACAGAACAGTGCACAATTGACCAAAGTATCTAACCTAACCTATACTGAGAAAGAGCAAATTTATGTTTTGTTTGGAAAACTTTGATTTAGACCATGTATTTCTATATTTTATTTATTTCTCTTGTTTCCGGGACACTAAGAGGACATTAATATGTACCTTTGCACTTTAATTTGTTTCCTATACGTCTAGGATTCTATCTTTGTATTGATTACATATTCATTAAGTAACCCATTGAGAACATTCGCTCATTCATATTAGAATTAAATAAACATGCAAGTGAATAAAGAGGAAAATTTACATTGTTTATTCTAACCAGTACTTTACAGCATTCAGATTTATCAGTTTGATTCAATTGTCCAATTGACATAAAACCTCAGCACGTCACTAAAGTGACACATGAGCATTTATATGAAAAATTATAGAGATGGAATACATGTAAATTATTTGCTTTAAATCACAAATTGGGTAATTCGCTACGGCAGCAGGAAAATTACCGAGTCCACTGGACAACTTCGTAAATTGTCTTGATAATTTATTGATTCAACAATTTCCTTTCACATGTTATCTGAGTAATTTGATCATAATTTGTGAAAGATTTTCTTCTCAAACGTTTTCTGGTCACACGTTATTGTTAAGACATTAGATTAGCCATTCCTAATTCGTACAGGTTGTTGACATATCTATTCTCGGATCAATATTGAGATATTTAATTATTAAGTCTAAAAATATCCTTGAACTTAGCTGTCCTATAATCTGTGTAAACCTGCACGCAATGAGTTCTGACATGCGTCATAGCGTTATTTATGGGATATAGTGAGTTTCCCTAGGTGCATGTTAAATATTTTATACAATTTGCTTAATTAGTTATAAGTAAATATAATTGGGTCTATTCCAGAGCCATATGGCTCATGTACGTATGGTTTGGACCACATATTCCAATGCTCATTCCTTTTTCCAGCTTTAAGGCATCATTGTGCATGGCAGAGGTTTCTTTTCTGAACCCTCGAACACACTTTTGGGAGATTCAATAAGTATCGTGACTACGTCCTCAAAGAAAAGTTTTTTGGTAGAATATCCAAATGCTTGTGAAACGCTTTGTCCTAAATGTGATTTAGGATTTCAAGCTGACCCTTCCTGTCACTTGGCAGCCCTTTGTTTTTCTGATGAGTGATGAGGAATGCGGCCCTCAACCCTTCTTTCTCTATCTCCAGATGAAGCGGGAGGAATCGCGGAAGCACATCCCTTCAACAGTTCATTAAATGATACAGTGAAACATACTGTTTTTAATTGCCAGATATGAAGTTAGAAAACCTATAGCGATAACTTTAAAGAGCGAAGACCACTATGCGTCAAAATTAAGTTAAGAGCAGTGAACAGCAAAAAACGGAAGAACGAGTCGAAGTAGATGGATCCACATGCTATACAATGTAGCAGACACATTCTTCCCTCCTTTTATCTCTAAAATAGTAGTTCAGATAGGGCGAGGGATTAAGAAAAACGTCAAAGCTTATTTAGTGAAATCGTTACATCGATACATTTTAAAAATTTCCATGCACTATTATTAATAAATGGTTAAAAAATTAAAAATTTTTGAAACTCCATATTTCCAAGTTAGAAAATATATACTTTAACTGTAGCACATACATGTATTAACAAAGAACATATGAAACATTACAAAAACGTTTAAAACCTACTCTATAAATAAATTCATGCACGTTCGTATTACATACGACGTTTTTTCTGATAAATCAACAAAAAAGTATAACCTATGAAACATTAAACACATATTTAAGCAAAATAAAAATAATGACTTTGATAAATACATAATTTAAATAGTGAATGTAATAGAACATAAATGAAGGTTTCAAATTTGCCAATCTCCCAGTTCGTCAACTAACGAAATATAAATATAACACAATTCTATAATAAATCAGTTTCATTAAAATGCTATAGATTGATTCACAATTAGACCATTTAGCAAAACATATACACGCAAACTGATGACCTTCGAGTACGCCAAGAATCTTGATGATCAACTCCTTCCTGATATTCCTTCCTTGTTGTTACACTCCCCGCACACGCAGTGGTATGAGCCGGATATAACTAACGCAGCCAAATAAGCATTTTTTCGAATTACTTATAATAATTCATACTCGCTGAATTTACGCCAATTTACATTAGCACCTGTTGTTGCTAATGTAAATTGGTGCAAAACCGCAGGAGGTTGAACGTCAATAGCGCGTCGAGCAAACGAACGGAATATCATTCAACCGTAATGACAATTACTGAAGACTGGGGTTTAACAAGCGGTTGACAAACTTCCGCACTTTGTTTGTTTATTACCAGAATTGCCAATTTTTGAAAATTATAGCAGCAATACGCAAATAATTGTCAATCATCAAATTGGTTTAATTCTATGTATTCGAAAACTTTAAAATTAATTTTTGAAAAAAACAAGCAAAACTGTACAGAACATTCAATAATTAATACTTCCGTTAAAAAAAAACTAATTAACTCAGCTTCCAATCATTCAAAGTAACAACATTGTGTTCGTAATGCATAATTTTTTGAAGGGTAAATGAGCAAGATGTAGAGATAAATTGCTCTATACTTGGAGTAAACAATGGGAAATTCATTGATTAGTGTTATTGCTTATGCTCTCATGATCTTGTGTTTGCCGGATGATATGCTTGGCAGATTCAACAAGGTTTTTTGCGGTTTCTTACATTTTGCATTTCTTCTAGCATCGTGCAAATTAATCGATGCAGCATATTATGCAGCAGAACAGCTAGTAAACAATAATCATTTTACCTGACAAGGCAATGGAAAAAAATAGGATATAGAAAAATAATTAAAAAGAAACCTTTGTGGTGCGTTCTTGAGTCGTGATCTACTTTTCTGGCTTTTAAGGTGATGTATAATGAATTCTATGCAAGTGCAATGCAAGTATAGTGATCTTGATAGAGACGAGATGAAGCTCCTTTCATTTGACATTCGATTTATTAAATTTGTAACCAATTAATGACTACAACATTGTGAGGAAAAAAAAACTTTTAAACTTGAAGGTGAATTTACCTAAAGTGCTTACGCATAGAGGCGATACTTATTGAATTATTTAAGAGGGGAATTTACCAGGTCAAAAAAAGATTTCCACATTTATTTTCTCGAGTATTATAACTCTAAACACTTTGAAATTTTGATAATAATTTAAAATTTTCTGGTTAAATAATCGTTAATTAAGTTAAAAATTGATGCTTTGTCGCCTCTATTTTTGAGTTGCTCCGCTGCGTGACCTTATTTTTTATCAGAAATGAGAAATCAAGGAGTTATGCAAGAGTCTATAAAATTGTCTTGAATATGACGTGGAGGATTTATAAGAAAAATATAATTGTATATGTTTACACAGTTTTAACTTTAAAGTGCAGTTTTCACAGCAACAAAAAAAAAGAATGCGATCAAATATTCAAATATATACTTTCTCGAAAAACAATTGACGTCATGTTCTAGAGAATTTAATTATCTATAAACAGAGCCATGATATAGTCAGATCTATTCAGTAGAAATATCGCAATCATGTACGCAAAACTGAAAAACGTTGCGAGAAAAACGCATTCGGTTTTAGTAAACAGAATTTTTATGAACATTATGAGTTATAACTTCGTAAATACTGAAGCTATCGATTTGAAATTTTGAGAGAATATTCCTGAATAGTTGAATTAGTTTAATGGATTAAGACTATTTCCAAACTCGATTTTTTTTGAGCTGGTAAATAAGGTTTCCTCATAGTTTCAGTCATTATGTCGAAATATCTATTAAGAAGATAGTAACAATTATTTATTGATGCATAGGTCATTTTAAACCTTTAGAAAAAAGACGACAAACATATTTTCATTTAATAACTTAAAAATATCAGTAAACACTTGAAAGAATTAAAAATCGTTCAAGAATATCATTTAACATAAATCAATTAGAATTAAAATAAATCAAGAATAATAAAGATATAGATAAGAAAAAACCTTTTACCGGATATAAAACATGAACTACATCGTCTAACGTGCAGCCGCACAATGAAATATTTAAACCGCCATTCATTAAAAACAATAATTGATTGCCTCGCAGGCGTGCGTTATATCCGCAAAGTGTGCGTTATTACAGATTAATACAGCGATCGCAATTAGACTGCGGTGAAACCACGTAACAAAACCTCCAACATGCAATCAGCTGCTCCTTAGTACTCTTAGCAAAGTCTCGGAACAGATATTGGTCAAGATATCGCCTATCAATAAATCTCGTTCAATGATTTCCATTTTGCAATCGTCGTCAATAATAATAAACAGCAATAAGCGAATCTAACATAAACGTGCACAATAAAACATTTTCGTTAAAGTGCACGCGTGCAATTACAAACGTCAAATGCAAAAACGATTTATTATTTAATGTATGAATCATTTAAGAACGTTTATATCGATTTATATCACCGGAGAACAATGACATTGAACAGATAATTAATGAACTATTAACTGAGCAATTTTAACAGTTTAAAAGCGGATTAGATTTGCAAATTTCGAAGGAAAAAGGCACACAAGTGTGAGAAGTAATTTTGGTGTCATTCTTTTTGGTGATTTCATTCGGAAATGTCACCTTAATTTATGACCTTAGAGTAATCTTGAAATACCGTCGCGAAGGACTCTAAGAATAAATATTTATTTGTCGAGTTTACAAAATCATCGCTTTTAAAATAAATCAAAATTACAGGACTTAAATTTAAACTTGACATTTCTGCAATGAAACATGGCATGACTGGTAAAATGACTGGTAAAATTTCTATTTATTATAGCAAAAATCATGATTTCACTAGGAGCAATTATATTATTATTCAATATCAATCATTGGTGTGAATGAGCACCATTATTCCAATTACTTTGTGCGGCCAGGGTAACAAAATTCAGCTTGGAACGAATACATAAAATGCGAATATCCTTCTAATTTTGCCTTGCACGCTTCATCAATAATTTTTGCACAATGTTAATTTAATTTAAGTTGAATTAAGTCAATTTGTCTAAATTCCGTTTCCAAAAATGCATTTATATTTGTTTTATCTCCTGTTATTTATAGATTTCATTATCATTTTCTCATTGATAATTAATAGTAAGTAGAAACTTAAAGATCTTAATTGCAAGTTAAAAACGTATCTTTAAAGAAAACTCAAGGACGTACAAATAATGCAAAAAGAATAAATTTTATTTCCTAGCGTAAACGCAAAATCTAATTACAATTATTTGTCGATAAATTGTTTTGCGCTATGAGCTATTTTTAAGTACATAATTAGAGTATTGACGAACAATAAAATTAAAGAAAAATAACAGAAATAAGATTACGTGAACGCGAATAATGTCATTGATGACGGTCATCTTGAAAGCTATTCGTGACAAAAAGGTCTAATGATAGTTCAGTTACAAGGCGGTTGGTATTCTGATTATTGGTGGTCTGATTAATGATGATTAATTTTGTAACACAGTTAAATCTGAGTTTGCAGAAAGGCATGTGACCTACCATTTTTCCGTTGTTGGCAGGTTTCCACATATTGAAGATGAATATGATATGGCAGCGGAGAGACAAATGGCTTTTTTGGAAGTTAAGTGGACAGAAACTAACGAAACATGATAAAATCGACCTAAAAACAAAAATACAAGATTCCAGGCAGAGGGCTCGCTCTCTTAATTTGCATTGACGAATCTGGCATTCTACCTTCTTCTTTCATGCCCTTCAAGGACTCTTTTCTCTACCATTAACTGTTACACCGCTGTTTCCGAATGCCCAACCTCCCAGAATGCTAACCTTCTTTCGCTTTTCTACGTACTCCTCTCTTTCTCACACACCTCTCCCATACACTCTTTACCTTTCGACCATTTTCCATCCTACCCAATCATTCCTGGTATTTTGCTACCAAACTCACTGTCTCTCATTTCAGGCTCATCATTCCTGTTTCCTGCAGCACTATATAGGCGTAGATCTCTCCAGTCCAAATACGTCCTTCAAGAACCACGCCTGTTCCTTTCTACCATCTCCCATTCACGCGTTCCCCACCCTTCCACACCATACCGTCTCACGCAAAGAGCGTTAACCCAAACCGAAAGATGATTTTCACCGCATTATGCGAGGGTTACCAGTATTTGTTAAAATAAGACCTCCAAAGTCCTCTAAAGGAATTCCTCCTAGCTCTTATTCTAAACCACCAATCTTAAAAGCATCTAGCGATAAATATAATTAGCGCCACTTCCAACAAAACCAATTTACGGAAAGAAAGGCTCTGTAACAATATAAACGGTCTCGATATTAGCATATTTGATTCGTGATAACGCATGATTAACCCCGCCTACCAGCAGCTTGCGGCTCCGTGTGACTCGGAGGCTTCCAGATGTCAACGCGTTAGCCTTGTCTAATTACGTTTTTCATTAATTGGCGCGCTCGCCAAGAGGAATTGGAATAATAATGGAACGCGGCAAGGTTTCCGCGATCTCTGAGAGCACGCTCACTTTTTCGCGTCTCTAGGCATACGGTGTGTGAACACGCATGCAAAACGCGTTGGTTTTTTTTTCACCTATATGCAGGATTCATGAACGCACCTTCTCTTTCGTTTGGAGCACTTAAACTTGAACGTGGCGAGGCATTCGCAATGAATTAATTCACACATGTGCCGTTGCAAAATGCGTCACTTAATTGTGTGCTAAGATTTATGCAATATTGTGTAATCATACAATGAAGGTTTAAGGTTGAGTTGATTCTATATTATAAAGTCACAGTTTTTTTGAAAATCTTTTGAAAATTTATCTGAAAATCGCAGGGAAGTGTTCCGCATTCTCCTATGACAAGTGCACGCAATATTACGTTCTAGAATGTTGAAGTTTAATAATATATTTTCTTCAGAAGCTGTTTGTTTAAAGTGTACTCGTGTAACTACTTTGATTGATGTGTTGATTGATTGTGCGTAGTAATCTATTTGTGATGGCATACTCAATAACAGCTATAAATTATATAATATAATCAACTAACATCGAAATATCTTATGTAGTGCAACCTGGTTGTATCGGAAAGTCAAGAGACAACCAGTTTTTTTCTGTTATGCACACAAATTGTCAAAATAAATAATTTCCAGGTTTCAGGAGGGAGCCTGAAGTCACTCTTGACCATCTATGGCGACACCTGAAAGAAACCTACACTAAACGGAACCTGCAAAATACGGAAACCATTTGTAAATACGAAAATAGGACTAAATCCATTGCTAAGATCGTTTATCTCCGATTGTGAGATAAAATGTTATACAAATGGAAAGTTGGTTAAGATTTGAAACATTGGTCCATTGGTGACATCCGGTAAGAGCTGATACCTTGAACACAGGACAATGCCAATTGAAAAAATAAAACTACAATCTTGCCTTCAAATAAGGTTGTTAGATTTTATTTTGCCTACTTTCAAGATTTAATTACTTTTAATATAGATAATAATTTTATATATAGATAATAATTTTAATATCGGTAATGTAAATTCGATTCTCGTAACAAATATACAAAGTTTCTGTTATCTCGGTTGATTTGGCTAATTGTAAGTAGTAATTGCAATTCAATGAAATGATTTTGCAAATTGATGTTTAGACTTCAATGGTATACAACCAAAGATGCATTGAGCTCTTCACCGTATTTATAGGCGATAGAAAAGCATAATATAATGCAATAGATGCATGAACTCGACTGATTGGCGACCATTTTAAATACGAAATGAGAGTCTTGGAGACGGCCTATTCAATCGAGAATTGCCGAAACTAGAGGGAATTGAAATAAACGCCACATCAGGTGACGATGCTAAGTACTCAGAGATCACTTGCAAATGTAAATGTTCCAGGCCAATAATGTTAGTAATTGTTAATATATTTACAACTTTAATACAAATTTGTACAATATTTGTTTCCTTAAAACTATATAATATCAAAAACTCCAATAATTCGATAAATATTGTTTCAATAATGAAATATTAATATTCCAGTTGGTCAGATAAAATTTTAAGGAGCTGAAATATTACGAAGCGAGGAGTAAATGTTATGATAATCTTAAAGAGACAAGAAAGATGAAATTGCACAATTTTAAAATACACCAAATATTGTAGTTGACCTCGTAATCAACACAAGATGATGTGTAAAATTCATTTTTTTGGTGATTTCTTCGGCGACTTTGAACGTTTCTTACTCTCCGAACGTTTATTTTTAGCGTTATCTTTGCATAAAGCTTTATTCTTCTTCTTATCGGATTTTCTCGGTGATCGAGATCTTCGCCCTCCCTTCTTCTTCTTCCCCTTTTTCTTGGACTTATCACCACCGAGATCTATAGAAATCACTTTGGATGCAGGCTCCACGGGTTCTTGCTCAATTCTTGTAAAGCAATCGTAAAGTAATTGCGTACAAGTTGTGCCTACAAAGACAAATGTTAATGTTGTGAATGTTGCTTTTCCATGTAGAATAACAACCTGTGCAGAAATCCTCCATGCATTCAGGACAATTTTGCGGGCGATATTCCAATCCGCCTGATTTAGTTTTGACGCGTTTTAGTTGTGGATCACGCATTAAATTACGCTTATCTAGGGCCTGCGTCTTTAATTCGGACTTTTTCAGTTCAACCATCCTTAAATTACGATTTTATAATATTTGGGAGCAGTTGGGAATGGTTTGGAAAAATGATTGATACAAAAACTAATAATATGGACTTGTTTAATGTAAATAACATTAAAAGTGCGCAACAAATTTAACTACTGTGATTGTTACCTGGAATAAAAATCTTCATCGAGTTTGCTTTTGGGACGAATACTGGTAAGCATTTTCCAGTCGATAGCAACCTTTGCCAAATCGTCCAACTTCAATCCTTTCATTTCCTCCGGTATTGGATCTTTGAAAGCAAATGGCTCCCTCATGGCTTTAAAATCATTTTTCCCCGTCTTGAACTTCATCTTCTTTACATTGTCCCTCACTTTGGCATCTTCCGGTCGCACTTTTTCAGCTTTAATCTTAAAGTCTGGTACACGATCAAAAATTTGCCTAAACTCTTCCTTGCTGTTCACTGTCACCTTGCTGAAATCCAAAACCGGGCCCGAATCACGTTTCTTCGTGAGAAAATCGTCCATGTTGACTGTAAAACAAGACACTTCACATTACGAAAAGAAGGATCAAGTAGCGCCCATTTTGGTTAGTAGATTAATTGATGTTAGTATTTGTACTTAAATAATATAAGATAGTTTACTTCTACGGATTTCTACTTGGCGAATACAAAATATTTCGTTCATCCCAGTTATCTTTCAACATTAGATCATTGTGAATTGATGTTAGTTTATCTAAGACACCGTCTTCTCCAACACCAATTGAATTATTGCACAAAGGTAGTTTATCTCTGTATTCCCTGGGAGTTTCAATTTTCATGACGTTCACTTCATTGTTATTTCGGGGCATTTCCTTTGAATATCTAGATCCATCAGTACCAACACCGATACATCGACAACAACACTGATGTGGTTGTTTATCATTAGGCTGCGCTTTTGTCCGGAAATAAATATGATCCTTATCGGTTTCCAATGGAATAATCTCCGTTTGGTACACTTTGATGTTCTCCGCGTAAAGGGCATCGTCCTTCCGCCAATATCCCCTCTTCTTACGATATGTTCGAGGGCTACCCGTCGGACTCTCATCACTGGAATAGCGTTTATCATCATAGTTTTTAGATTGTCGCATTTTCTGCCTCATTTTTCGGCGTTGATACAAAGGATCCTTCTCGCTTTGTTTGAGGTATCTTGTTGGTGGACGATTAACGCCCCATTTGGGCCTTTCTTGAGCCTCCATCAATTCACCATGACGCATTTCACTTCGCGAACGACGTTCCTTGCGATTACGTGACGTATCGTAACAAATTTCAATATTTGCAAGTTTCTCACATAGCTCCTTGCGATAGTCCGGAAAATCTGTTTGAGTTGAGCTGTCACATGTTGTCTTCCTATTTCGATATTGTGTGGGTGTCAAAAGACGGTTTTCCGTGCGTGTTGTTGATGTGTTTGCCAGCTGCACTTGAGCAGAATTCGTTTGATTAGCAAGAGTTGTAAACGGCACCATTGCGGTAGGGTTTAGAGAGGACAAAGTTGGAATTAACACAAACTGTACGTTTTGCATTGGTAAAGATTCAGCTAAAGGATTTTGAAGTAGTACTGCAAGGTTCTCTGATGTTAAAGCCTGTCCAATCACAGGATTGTTGAGTATAGAAGGCGCTGCAGATGCAGATACTCCAATAGAAGATTCACAATCGCTTGAACTGCTTTTATCGCGATTAACTATAACAAGTTGCATACTTTCATCGACACTTTCTTCGAGAGATTCTTGTTTGGTAGGAACAAGCAAAGCATGTTTATTATTATTAAGTTTATTTTCAGCTTCTATGCGAATGTCTTCTTTTTGTTTCTTGTTATTCAACTTTTGGTCGCCATCTTGTTTCTCGTTAGTAGTGTCCTCTTTCTCTTGGATTAACTGCTGGCGTTCGTTGTTCTGATTTTTTCGAGCCTTAATATCCTTATCGATAGTTTTCTCACTATTTTCAATATTGAGTTGATTCAGTCGCATTAAACGTTGCTTGAGCTTCTCTTCCTTGGCCTCCTTTTCAGCAATTTCGATGGCTTCGCGTAGAGCTTCCTTACGTTTTCTTTCTCGCTCCTGCTTTTCAAATACCATGCGTTCTTGTTCTTGCTGCCGCTGCCGCTCCACTTCCTGCTGGCGAATTATCCGTCGATCTTCTTCGTATTCCTCACGAAGACGGCGAGCTTGTTCTTCTTGTCGGCGTTTCTCGCGTTCCTGCAGCTGTTCCCGAATGGCTTCCTGATGTGCCAACGCCACCTGTCTGCGTCGCTCACGTTCTGCCAGCTCAGCAGTATCAATGGGAACGTTCTGCCCTCGAATAAAGCATCTAGGGATAAAAGACAGGTTAAAAAGTACTTAATTAATTAAGAAACTTAAATGGTTTAAAAGTTACCTGTTTGTCATGCCACTAGAACTCGTTCCAGGTCGTTCACCATAGTCCTGTTCAGGTGACTCAGCCGGCGAACTATTATTCACAATGACCAACTCCGTATCGCGCTCTAGACCTCTCTTGACCCATCCGGGAGCACCGGGCGTTTCTGCCATCTCATCGGTGTGCCGCCCTTGCGATTGGTCCCAATATCTTCCACCCAGGTGCACGCCACGATCGCCCCACTTGAGTCGGTCCTCTCGTCCACTCGATGAGGACTCGTATCCGTTGGTGTTGACGCCGCTGTTGTGATTAGCGGCGACGAGCACCTGTCGCTGGTTGTAAAATGGCGGCGGTTGTTGGTGGTGTTGACGAAGAGCGTCGCCGTCAGCACGCGGCAAATGCTCCGGAGTGTGTTGCGCGTTGTCGCTGCCATAGCCTGACGTCTCGCCACCCATCTCCTTATCAGATTTCTCGTCTGGCGTGTAAGTAAAGTGCTGGTTTTTATACAGCGGCGGCAGCTGCTGCGACCCGGTGCCGATGCCGACGATGGAGGCGGCGGAGTGCTGGCGTCGTCGGGGCGTGCCCGGCACTGTGGTGCTCGATGATGTGGAGTAGGACGAGTCGCGTCGAATGTACTCGGTCTCCTTTTGGTATTTTGTAACATACCTTGTTCTGTGAATATAAAATAATGAATAAGACCATGAGTCATCTAGCCTTGAAAATCAACTCTTTGCATAATTACCCTAAAACAGTGTTTCCCAAAGATTGGGACCCGCAGGGGTGTACCAAAGGAAGGAGTATGTTATTAAATCTTTGTTAGAAAACACTGCTCAAAACCTTCAAACCCTAAACCACGCAATACCAACATTATTATTCATCACAGTCTTTCGTATATTATTATTCATAAATTTTTTATTAAATATTCAGAGGGTTGGTGATTAGAGAGGTTAAAATACTGTCATCTACCAGAAGTAACAGTAAATGTTCAAATATTAACAGTCCTGTTGGCAAGGCATTGAACCCTCATAATTCGTTCGTGTGTCAATAAAGTGTTGCTAATGGTACAGACATGCCGGGCGTTGACCAATACCAGAAAGGTCACCGATGAGCAACCTTTGTGAAGGAAAATCATCGATTTTGTGCCTGCATAACATTGAATTATATTTCGTCTGCATTTATTATGCAACCAAACAACAAGCCACCGAAATGGGTAGCTTTAATTCGTTTAACGAATCGACACGTGAATTAATTCAATTATTGATTCATCGAATAGCGCATTCACAACAACGCTACATGGGAAAGGTATTTTAATAACACTTTATTACTTCACATGGTAAGTGTTATTTTTGGGGTGCCCTGAGTAGACCTCATTTCCCAGTTTAGGGGCAATTTTGGCATGTTAAGAAATTGACCTTAATCACTTGGTTTACTATTTTTAGGGTACTTCAAAGTTTTATTTCAGTTTAGAACAGGTTATCATGAATTAGCAGGCAATGCTTCATATATTTCAAGCCATAAAATTAATTACCAAAGTTTTATTTGTTAATTTGTTCAATTTTGAAACGTCAGGAACATATTTGTCAACTGTAAGGGAACCAATTTATTATTATTACCACATTAGTATAATAGATAGGAAGAAGCTTCGAATATGTTACGAAATACACTCGGTCGTAAGATATACGAATATTGTGAAAAAATAAAGTGATTTTATAATGTGCCTTCATCGAGAACTTTCAAGTACTGAAAGATGAAACGCGGCAATCTCGAATTCCTTGTTTTCAAGTGTGGTCCTGCAGGTATTAAGGGCAATTGAATTTTGGATGAGGAAGAAAAATAGAGTAAAAGTTGTTGGCAGTGATTAGCAGATCTTATCTTAGCACTGATAAATATTCGAAAGGCACTGGCAGCATTTACGTAGGAAGATGTAATCGGAATTGGGCTGCGAACATTTTGTTAAGAGATGTTTACATTCTCGAACGTACTACCATCACATTGTCATGAAGTATGACTGTCGCTGCAGTCATACTTCATGACAATATGATGGTAGCGGCACGTTCGAGAATGTAAACATCTCTTAGAAAGATTTACTTGAAAATAAATTTAATTGCCTCTGAATCATATCTAATGATATAACGGTATACAAAAACACCAATTTCAACGAAAATATGAAGTTTTAGTAACAATCAAAAACTTAGTAAATTGAAAAATTAATTCAATTTTCCCGAATTCCTGAATTTCGGGAAAAATCTTTTCAATATTCCACATGTGACTAAAATTATTAACTAATTTCATCCAACAAGAGAACATTTTCTCAATTTGTTTATCAGATTAGTTGTATCAAAATAAATGAAACTTACTTTATATTGGGTCGATCATAGAGTTGAAGGGAATCTCTGGATCCCCATGGTACATTTTCACTGAGCCCTGCCAACTCTTCTGTAAAAAAGAAGCCAGCAAAGCTCAAAATAATTCTAAAATTCTAAACACGAAAAAGTAATAATATTTACCCCTTTCACGTGCCCACTGTTGTTTTTTTCTCTCGATGAGACTCTGCGCGTGATGAGCTGGCAGATTCAGACGAGTATCACAATAAATTGTAGACATTTATATGTTTGTTCTTAGATAACTTATAACACCAATCACAGTATTTGCTTCTTTGTACAATATTTACAATCACACAGTTAACCAATAATGTAAACCAAAATTAAACCAAAAAGAACTACAACAAATCAAAACTCATTCAATTAATTCATTCAAATATGGGCGCTACATTAATGTAGATCAAAAATTGAAACAACACAACTAACTACACATTGATTCATTACCTACAACGCTATCTTTTGATTGTCTTTTGTTTGTCTATGAAACTTTGTTTAACTCGCGTTGATTGAACACAGAACAAAAATGTACTGCTACTTTCACGAAGGGCTTCTCACGAATGTGGTAAAAAGCGTTGCAGGTTGACCCAGACGTTGCCGCCTCCACCACAACTACCCACACACATATTATGCGGTATGTGTATATCAACGTCATCGACGTAATGGTGCAATCGTCCTTTGGCGGTCGAAACGTGTCCGACTCATTGGATTTCATTCTCTCATTGCCGATGTCTTTTTCTTTTCAACGCACATGAGGGAATTGTTTGATCAATCGTGGTTACCATAACAGTATGGCGACGCTATGGATACAAACAAGCAATGGGGTTAACGGCCCACTTTTTAAATTACTTGGGAATTCCTCAAGCAACTGCGACAATTTGGAGTATTCCGCAAATAGTTTTCCCTAATGAAAAAGTATCGAATTGTATGGTAACGTTTTAAAAGAGTACAGAGTAATTTCTTTCTAAATGTGTTTGAATCAATACATATCAAATATACAACAAGAAGAAATTATGCAGGTATAGATATAGCGAGTACATGGGAAATCACTTTGACGTACTTGTAACGTGCAATTTCATCTGATGTATTTTACAGTGCTGTTTTGCATTTTATATGATGGAGTGGTGAATTTCCGTGTATTTTCAATTTAAATGTACTCTTTTTTCGGCAAATGTTTATTTTATTTTCAATTTTATGAATATTCAAAGTTGTTAGTGCAATATTATAATATATTTAGTTCTTTAATTTAGTAGCATATTTGTATTGCCATTATGTTAAATTAGATTAGAGCTATGCGTACTAGAGCGCATAGGAATACTCTGCTAGCCATACAGAGGCGCTTAGCTATAGGAGTATCAAGATCGTACCGGACGATTTCCATTGATGCCGCACTTGTCATTACCGAAATGATTCCCATTGACCTAATGGTGGCAGAAAACGTAAATACCTGGCCCGTAAAGCGAGCAAACCAAATGACAACTGCGCAAAATCAGCGAGAGAAAACCATTGGATACTGGCAAACCAGGGCGAAAAGGGTAAGTGGACGAAGAACTAATTCTGCACCTCCAACGTTGGCTAAATCGAAACCGTGGCGAAATAGATCGGTGGAATTCACAGCTCCTCACGGGGCACGGATGCTTCGGCGAATACTTGTACCGTATAGGAAAACGAAGCACAGAAGAGTGCGCATTATGTGGAGAAACTGACACAGCCAAACACACCTTCTTCAACTGGCATACCTGGGATCACCTTAAAGATGCAAACATAAGACGGCTAACGCCGGGCACTGCAATTTAATACATGCTAGAAGACAAACAGTGAAATGTGAAATGGAAAATAGAGCGACATCAGAAACCGGTTACGCTATGCAGTCCCAGAGGTTGAGGAGAAATTTGCATTATGAGAAGATGGGTTGAGCAAAAAAAACGACCTGAGACAGCTCCACATCTGATTTTCCGAATGGCCACTTGTTCCGGTCAGCATAACGCCGGCAAAGCCTTAAAAAATATAATTAAAAAATTAAAAAAAGGTTAACCCTTACAGAGTAGAGGATTAAGTAAGGCAGTTTCAGATAATGCGCAGTACCTTCAACCCAGGCTGGGGCTAGGTATAAATCGAAAGAGAAAGGCAGAAATGACTGGATGGGACAGGAATCTGAATTTTATATAACCGGGGTGGACATGTGGGAGGATCTGGCAAAGGACTGGGAAGATTTGAAGGAGGAATGTAACTACCACCTAACGCAAATTAAACGTGGTTGTTTGTCCTGCAAGAAGCATACAAGGCCTGGATATGTTAAGAGCCCAATGCGAAATACCCACGGCTGAAGAACTATGCGACAGGATGATGGCCTCCAGACAAACTTAGATGTCGGTGGTCTCCTTTTGTGAGAAAGACCTCAAACAGCTCGAAGAAATACTTCTGTAGCAGTGCCGAGGGTTATTAGCCCTGAGTACCGCTATAAAAGTAGCAGCTCCCTTCCAATGGACCACTTGCTTCAGTTAATAATACGCTGACAACGCCCATTATAAGTAAAATGTTACATTCGGTCCTAACTGCCTGACTAACTTAAATGTTAGTGAAGGTGCGCTTATATCTAATTACTTATCGTAGAAAAATTCTTCTTTTCACTTAAAAACAGTTGTTATCGAAAAATTAAAGATGCATATTAGCTTAAATTGTATATTTTTAAAGGATAATATACACATTTTTATTTATATTAATTGATAACAATTGAATATCAATCTTCAATCATTTAAATGATGCTGTTTATTAATTATTTCGATATGAATTACTTTAATAACTTGATTGACTTCCTATAACTACTCTAAATTATTACATTTTCCAATAAAATTATAAAGCTATTTCCCTGTAAACCGTTCTGACCCACTTTTAGCCGTTTTCTGCCCATCTGGGTACGGCACACGCCACATAAACAACGCCTTACAATTTACCTTACATTCACCCCAAACAGACACGCGCACATTTTACCAACTAACACACATTCTCTACCTTACTTAACATAATATTAAATCGATGTGTTCCATTTTCCGGAATGTACACGCAACCACAGCATTCAGTTGTCTTTCATCAGGCGCAAGGAGTCTACAAAACTATTGTAAAGCATTTTCTAACCGTGATATGTCCGGGCGTAGATCAAGCGGAATCAATAAATATGAAGAAACCTATGCTTAAAAATTCAAGCTCACATTATAAATATTACAGTTATGCGGATAATTCATCGAGGCAAAAACAGTTTGTTTCGATTTATGTTTGAGACCAACACTGTGGCAGATTTCTGTCTATATTCTTCGGAATGGGTTATTGTTGTCGGCACGACCAGTATACGTTTGAAAGATAAGACGAATCGATTATTGTATGCAAACCGCATATATGATAGAATCGGATCGGCTCATATCAGATGCTTTCGGTTAATGTAAGCTGGAAGTCTATAATTTATTGGATTTATTATGATGTCTAGTGAAGCATGAATAACGTGAAACTCGAGTAATGAATAGTTTTCTGTATAGTTGATGAGAACAAGAAGTTTTAAAACCGTTATGAAATTAGTAATAATCCCAGAACTATTTTTATTAGGAGTATCCATAAGAAAAAATAAAAATCGAGATTGCCTCTGCTCTGCTCCTTGGCATGTATTATTTATACAACCTGTATTAATATAAGTTTTGAGAGCCCCAATTCGCTCGATGAAAATGCCTTAAAAAGTCGATTAAAGTTTTCAATTTTTGTTGGAACAGTCTATAAGAGAAGATATACTTCATTGTCTCCAAAACTCAAGATGTTTAAACAAAAAATATTAAAAATATTTTTTTTTAATGTATATTGCTAATAATTTTTGTCTGGGATTTTTTACTAACTTCTCAACGGTAGTTTTAAATGGTTTTCTTCATGTCTAAAAGATGAATGAAAGTTTACAATGATTTTCAATTTTAAATTATTTTATTTAGTAAACCTGGCATTTTTAAGAAGAGGTGATGGGAAATTATGTTACTAGTCACATAGATTTTTAAAGAAGCTACATTTGGAATTTTGAATATTCTTGATTAACCGTTTATAGATTTTACGATAGAGATTTTCTTAATATAGTCATGAACGGCTAATTGAATTTTACAATTACTGTAAATATTGTCATTTTATGATAGGAAGAAATGAAAGCTGTGTCTAATTTTTTCGCACAATGACAGAAATTAACACTAGCCAGAAATGATTTGAAACCCGGTATGTTTGAGTTACTTTTCATCTCGCAAAGGAAACTCGCTGTAAAAGTCCAACCGCAACGCACCAAAAGACATAAACGAGGAAACGAATGCACACGCATGCAATTAACACGATAACTTCAATAAATCGTAACTTGTAACGAAGCGTAACCGAAGATAAAACGTAACCAGAACTGCGCTGATCATGTTTTGCGTAACCGCGTTACATTTAATTGCGCGTCTGGAAATCAAGAACAGAAGCAAACAAAAAGGGTTTCGAAGCGATGCAGAATCACGACCACGCAAACGATGATTAGAAAGTGCAAAAATACCTCTGACTCACAGTCGGATGCCGAATTCAAATTTTATGTTCATCCGCAATGTTCGTCAATTGTTGCATGTTGTTGTTTGATGGACAACAGAAAGTTGTTAGTGAATATCTCGGAAAATGTTCGCGAACGCTTCCACTTTCGGTAGTTTTTCACGCACACCGGCAAACAGTGTTCAACCTGGTGGTGGGATGGTTTGTATAGAGAAGGAAATCGGCGTGCGATAACTTTCTTTCGGCAAAAGAGCCCAGTCGCAAGTCAGTCTCGTCGCCATCGCCGTCGCGTCTTCTTTTCGCCATGCGTTTCTATTAGTTCCAGTTCCAGGCAGCGCGCGTCCGACAAAGTGTTACAATTTCGTGTCGCGGTGCGTCCGCGTTACTTTTACGCGCATTCCGATACATTTGACGCGCCAATTAACGCTTATAATTGACACTATCTGAAAGATTGATAGTCAAAATTCCAAGGAATCCAAGTAGATTGGCAAAATTTTGAAGTTAGTTTCGATGATTCAGATTGTAAATTTTAACAGAATAGTGAATATGTTGGTGATAACTTTATGGATTTTTTTGATGATACGCTTTGAGGGTGAAACACGGTATCTTTTACCGGAAGTTCCTGAAATTATGCATCCGCCTATTCCTGATATAAGTAAGTTAATTAATTTTTAATGGTGTTTTTAATTATAATATATTGTATAAAAGTATGCAAGTATATTATATTGACTTGTAACGCTAATTAATATCAAACTAAATAATAAACACCAAGAAGAATGTAATTTAAGATTCATTTACACCAAGTTCTTTATGGCGAAAGATACATACAGAATAGTTTTCTGCTCAGTCGTTTTTGGCATCCTTATAACTTAAAACCCTCACAAAAAGAACAAGGGTGTTAATATTTCTGGAATCATTACCAACATAGTTGATTCTTCCCCATGTGTTGTCGTAGCTTCAGTATTGATATTCAGTAATTTTAAAATACTATACATTTTCATTGACAACGATATCTGATCTGATTTTTTAAGGAAGCTGCGTATTGATTTTTTTTGATAAAACTTATCACTATCTTCTTACTTTATAAAATTTTACAAGATATTATTGTTAATAGTGCGAAACATAAATGAAACCGATGATTTCCTTGAAAATTCCGACCCGGAAATAACCCCCGGCCTATTCCAAGGCGACATGGCAATGACCAATGAAGTCTACAACTACTGGCGTGTTGGCCTAAAGTGGGACGTTTTTCCGGATAAGTTATGGAAGAATGGAATCGTACCTTATGCAATAAGTCCGCTTTACGGTACGTTAATTATTCAGGAAACCTAGATTTTCTATTGTAATGAATTCTGCTGACGTTCTTTGTAGACCCCATGGATCATGTAACAATTTACAAAGCAATACGTACGTTAAACTTTATGACATGCGTCAAGTTCATCCCATGGAACGGTAAAGCAAAAGATTACTTGCTCATTTGGCCCATTCAGCATCCGAAGGGTTGTTGGTCGTTCGTTGGCAGGTATGGCGGAACGCAGGTTGTGTCCCTACAACCACCGGATGAAAATGGTCCCAACTGCTTGGGAACGGAAGGGAGGGCTATTCATGAATTGATGCATGCCTTGGGTGTTTTCCATGAACAATCACGATGGGATCGGGATAAATTTGTGAAGATTCATTATGACAATATTATTCCAAGTAAGTCCTATATTTATATTTTTTACTTCATAGGCAAGATTAAACGAAAATATGTTTTATTGATATCTGCTCATAGATATAAATAATTAACATTTTGGGGTCGCGTTGAATAATTAACAAATGTGTGCAAATTTTGACCTAGTTTTAATCAACGCGACTTTCTTCGTGGCTTTGCCCAAACGGTGAAGACCAACCTTTGTTGAAAATTTCGGCAGAATAGGCGGGTCATTATCACGCTGGCAAATCGTTTGGTCCGAGTTTATGCGTAATTTCAACATGCGTGTTGTTGGTGTATTTATTTGGGTTTTGGGCACAGGAATGTGAAGGGCGTGGTGCGCGAATGAACAATATACTTTTCGATCTTTTTAGCAGGGTCAAAAATGTGAATAATATTAATACAATATAAAATAAATAAAAACATTCCTAGTATCCTGTGAAAGTTTCAACAGTGAAATCACCACCCACCATTTTTGATTATTGAACTTTCTTGTCATTTACTATTATAAAAGGGAACCTTCAATTTGCAGGATACAAGTCCAACTTCGACAAACAAAGCCTCGAAAACACGACCTATAGCTTCGAGTATGACTATAACTCAATTATGCACTATGGCCGTTTCTACTTCAGCAAGACACGGGGGAAACCGACTATAACATCAAAAATGCCCCAAGTCACCAAATTGGGACAACGTAAAGCCATGTCCAAAGGCGACTGCTTAAAACTCAACGATCTCTACGGCTGTCTTGACAACCCTAAACTCAAGAAGAAATATTACAATATTTGTAATTTTATGGGCGTATAATAAACATATATACACAAAAATTTCGTATAATATTTCCGGAGATTTTCACCCGGTTCAAAGATTCTCAGGTTCGTCTGTGGCGGCCGCTTCAATCGCCTCGAACATATCCGTAACCGGATCGTATTCTGCATCGAATACATTTCGAGGAATGTAGTCAGTCCTCACTGGCCAGCAAGCACCGGCATAAGAGTACAGCTTTGGAATTGATCCATACGACTCTCGGAACGCTTGAATATCTAGTGTGTGGGGTGTTTCAACAAGAAACTCCATCAATTGAAGCTCGGGCACGACATTATGAATACGTCCAACGGACATTCTGCTTCCCCTGCTTTTAACCAAGGATATCCGAGAGATATCATCTGATATTCTTCCAGCAGTAGTATTCTTCCAGTAATATAATTTAAGAATTTAGTAAAAATTTGTTCAATACTTTAATAATTATTCATTTTCACCCAGTTCTTTTTAGGCGGAAGATATTTACAGAATAGTTTTCCATCGTTCAACCGTTTTTTGACATTCCGTATAAAAAGAACAAGAGTGTAAATGTATCATTACCAATATAATTGATTCTTCTGCATGTGTTGCCTTCAGCGCAGTTTCAATATTGATGTTCAGTAATTCAAAAATTTTGTATAGTTTTGAAATGCATAGATTTATTTTGCTTCGTGCCTCATTGACATCGATATCTGATCTGATTTTTTGAAGAAGCTGTGGAGGCTTTATTATTAGATCATGCCACGTTGTTACACATCTCTGTTAAAAGTAGATTATAAGTAGTATATATAATTACATTTTTTGATGAGTAAAACACTTTTTTCACAGTTCTGCAAATATAATTTATTTTTGTACAATGTACATTTCGGCTTT
>WSZQ02072379.1:0-21877 GCA_019419845.2 Weissflogia rhopalogaster
CTTGTCTCTACCTACAGACAGCGGGTAGCTGTCGACTTGCAGTCCTCTGAAAATATTATCTTTCCTTGTTCTTAACAATAGGATACCCACTAGTGACTACTAGAATAAAATATCAATGCTTGGCGAGTGGTCCAATTATTTTCGGCAGTACTCATAATCAAGAAACAAGACGCATCAATCGGGCAAAACAGAACCCCTGGTTAGAACAAAGATTAAAATGAAGATCTGATATTTTATTACAATACATTTATTACAATTAGTAAGATGACTAAAAAATTAACAACGTTGTTTAAAATATAATTAAGACCATAACAAATAAAATAATTTGTTTAAAATAAAGTGTTTAAAACTTAGTCTAGATAAATTGTAAGTTTAATATTAGAATTAGCTCTATCCTTAATGTTACCGGCCAATAGGGTGCAATGAAGTTGTACAATTCGTCCAGCTAAAAACATTGTTATAATTCAATATGGCATAGATAAAAGGGCCGGCAACCCGTTTTCACCGGGGTCAAAATTTCTCCAAGTTAATATTAAAGAGGCTTTTGGTGATATTAACATGCTTAAATATTCTTTAACTATTATTTTTTCGGCACTAAGTTAGTGAATGGGTCACACATGGGCTAGAGGTTGCCGACCACTGACATAGATGGTACTTACACTTAATTTCACTCAAGTGTAATGCTATTAGTGGATTCGTTTGGGTGTCCTTTGTAGCTGGAAAGTACTTGATATCATATGCAGGTTCTGGATAGTAGGTCAATTTGCCAAGGTTCTGCTGGTCATACAGAGTAGCACCACGACAATCCACGTATACACCCTAAAACCCTTTTAATTGCTGTTCAGAATATAATTAAGGCTGGCAACTTACATGGCGCGGCGCCTCACTTTGAATAAGGGACACAATTTTCTCAGAAATTTCTGACGGCAATTTAGCATCCTTTGAAATAGGAGTAGGCATCCATGCAATTAACTTTAATATAACATAATTTCAAAATCAGATCTTTTCTCAACAGATTTGATTGGATCTGATCTGATCAGACCATATCTGATTAGATCTGATGAAGCCATATCTGATTGGATCTGATCAGACCATATCAGATTAGATCTGATCAGGTCATATCTTATTAGATCTAATCAGGTCTTATCTTATTAGATCTGATCAGGTAATAAATGATTGGATCTAAGCTGATTAGAGGTGACCTGATTAATTCAGCGCAATCAACTTACATTATTCAACTTGAGAAAGATGCAGGGCTTTTTTGTATCATAGCCGTACCCAGGTTTTGCACATGGGCCAAAATTGTCAATATCAAAATAACAATGTTTCTTCAGTAATTTCTGCTGATGACAAATCAAATCATGATCTATAAAAGTATAAAAGTAAGCAAGAGTTTAGATTGGACAGCTAGGAACGTGTTTAGGGAAGGAGAGACCCAGGGCAAATTTGACGTAAGTGTGTCGTCCGCGAAGAGATTAGTGAACCTCCTATGAAACAATCCCCCTTGGAACTTTGCTCAGGCTTCAAACGAGGACAAAACAGCCTTCCCAGAACAGAAGCCCCTCTTCTATTCTGGGAAGACTACGGCCTCTAACTTAGGCGACCTTTATCCGACACTGCTAAGATAGTCACGTTAGGATATGAAGGTACCTTCAAGTAAATGTGAAATATCGTTAACATATTCCTGAGGTTTCTTGTTCTTTTCTGATCCAGATGATTTATACCAAATTATGGTATTACTTTTCGTCTTGGTATCATAGGGAACGATTGCTAAAGCTAAAAATAAACAGTTAATCATTTTAAAGAAGCGAGCATAAACCCAAATATGATATACCAGGATTTGGAAATTCCATAATAGTATGCTTCAAAATGGCGGCAGAACCTGCCCTGTCCCGTAAAACAAACGACATGATATAAATCAAGAAAACTCCGAAGAATATAATAATAATGGATAGATAATAGGTAAAAAGGGCACCTGAAACAAAAAAAAAACGGTTTAATATCAAGAACCTCGCGAATAAATACAATGCCCTACACCAGTTTGTAAGAGTCCGATGGCAATAAGTGTTATCTTCATTGTTATAGATAAACTTTTGAATTTTTTTGAGGCGTAGTTGATTCTTCGTTTGAACCTTGGATTGTCGAGTGAATGATTGCCGTATGGTTTGACGTAATGCAGTAATGTTATCGGCATCATTGGGAAATGTTTCAGTTTCACCTGTATCAATATCTGCATCTTGGTCATCATCTTCGTCTTCGTCTTGATCGGGATCTTCGTAGGCCAGCATTGACTCTCTCTGTTCCAGATTGGCGTAATCAGAAGGCGTAGGTTTGTGTATCTGCTGTACGCTAGATACAAGCTCAACTTCTAATTCTGTGTTTCTGGGAGTGACCTTTTCAGGTATCTCGTCTTCTACGTCATTCAGACGTTGGAGATGAAAGGTGTCGGAAGGGGAATGGAAAGATTCCCCTTCCTCGCTTTCGTCATTCTCGACTTGTTTATGTTTATGCACGTCCGAGCTACTACGTTGGAATGTAATAGATGACGTTGGGGATGTCTGTAATTTCCGGTTAATTCTACCATCTGAAGTAGATTCTGGAGAATCCCCTTGAAGATCATTAGAACGTTCAGGGGACTGGGATTCTTTTCCTGGTTCCTGGTCTTGTTCCTCATCTGGTTCCTGTTTGTCTTCAGATTTTTGTTGTTGCTTGACAGAACCATTTGATGGTATTGACTCGGGTGACGGCTGAGCTGCTTCATCTTTTTGGGAAGTAGTGGAGAAAGTGTCCGCTGGGTCTTTGTAGTCATCTTGGTTTATAGATCCTTCCCTCGAATCACTCATGTTGTTTTGAAATAATGTTTTGGCAGTGTCAGATTATACTTTTTGAGAGAAGCCTACTTCCTAAAAACCTGTCACCTCTTGGGTTTATTTTGGAAGCTCGCGAGACACTGCGGCTGTCCACAATCCGTCCTCTAACCCTCCCATGAACCTAATTGGTCCAGCTCAAATCTAGAGCGGTTAGATTGAGATTGTGACTTAACTGTAAAACTTTTGCAAACCAAGGAGTACAAACCAATTCATTTATTTCTAATATAAATAAAAGCGTAGTGTGCCACGGGACTATGCACATTCTTAGCGTACAAACCACAGATGAGCTTTGCGACATATCCACCTATTGATGACAATATTAATTAGATTAAGACTTAATCATTAGTTCGAGAAAGACTTCTTACTTTTATACTTATTCAGTTTGATAGTGATAATAGGATTGGTCTCAACTTGATTTGAAACCGGAAAGTGGGAAGAGTTGAAAAATGGTCCGGGAAAGTACGACACTTTTCCTATTTTCTCTTTGTCATAATCGGATTCTCCTTCGCAATGTATCCAAATGCGCTATGATAAACTTTTATAAATTAACCACAAACTAACCTTCAACCGTGAAGACATACCGGTGACTTGACGTCGATCTCTGAGACTAGCTCCTGAGGGACATCATCGGGTATATTTGATTTTTCGTCATATTCTTCTGGTAGCCACATACTTAACTAAAATTGAGTCTAGTATGATTATTTTATACCAATCGTAGTATAGAACGATGATGGTTTGGTCTTGTAGTAGTAGGGTGGTGGGATGTGTAGTTAGAGAGGATATTGAGCAAAGGTCTGCCATTGGAAGAATTGATTAGGAGTTTGAAGAGTTAGATAGAGAAAACGGAGAGTCTGGGAAAAGATTAGGGAAAACAGCTACAAGAAGTTTCAAGAAATCGGTAAGATATGTTATAGAGAACCAGGGAGGGATGAGCCTCTCGGAATGCCCGATGAGGTCTCTGTTCTGCCCCATCTAGTCCTTAAGAAAGGCGTCCTTGGTTGTTAAACCCTCATACAGGAGTATTTGTTCCGTGTTCCCTCTTCCCACATATGAATCTCCTTCATCCACAAATTTATAGTGAGTCCACAAAGGGTTCTGGACCTCTACGTTTGGAGCCATGATATTGTCAGAAATCTCCGTGTGGTCTGGAAGACATATCAGGGTAGCACGACTGAGCTTAGTTTTAAGTTATTTTGGCATTTCCTTTAAGTCGTTCTGTGTAGGTTTGAGTTGCTTTGGGGTTTAATAGACGGCCTCATACCATGGGTATTTTTGTCGTTCTCCCTCTGCCTAGAGATGAATCTCCTTCAGCCACTCATTTATGGTGCCAGAAATAACCATGTGTCTGAATGTTATACCAGGGTAACATGATTATTCTTAGCTTCAAGCTATCTTGGCAATCCCTGGTATACCCGAGCAACCGTACAGATGCGCGTCCCACCGGAACACATCCTCAACGCCTCGCTGTCCACACGCCAACGACAATTTAGAGGGACTAAGGCCCTGAATCAATTGGCTTTTGTACGCATGGTTATACCTATATATTCTTTTGCCTATTTCTGCTTGCCGGATCATAATGATAGCGAGATATATTAAAAGGAGAGATTTAGTTTGATAGCAAATGCTGTTGAGGATCTAAGAGGAAAGGGAAGAAGAAGCAGAAAGAAAGAAGAAAGAGGAAGAAGACATGAAGCAAAAGGAGGTAATAATTGATCTGGGGATATGAAATGGGCGACTGAATTAAGGTACTGAGAGTAATATAAGACAGAAAAAGGTTAAAGATAAGGGAGAGTATGTGGGAAAATGGTACTTCCATATGAAGAAGATATTATAAGTGTCTATCATACCCGATTAAGTTTTAAAAATATACATGGCTTATCTTCTGAATATCCATAATCTGAGGACTCACATTCACCCCATGAAGTTGCATCATATTCACAACGGAAGGCAAAATTACATGCTCTCTTATTCGCTGTTAAATTTAGATCTTTCAATACACTTTTGTATTCCTACTACTCACATATACCCACCGTATATCAGATCATCAATTGCCTTAACATAAGTAGATTTCCGTCGATTAGCATATGTATCATTTCCACTATGACCATACCATATGACGGACACAGGGGTATATCCTAGGTTGACCATACTTGGTACAAAAGAAACACCTAAAATGATACATGGTACAATGGTACAAATACACATAAGGGATCTGATTAGGTTGGTAATATTTACCGGGGTGATGATTAGTTTTATACTTCAACTGTTGATAAGGTGGAACTTCTGGACTTTTGTTGTAATTTACTTGCGTCAAGTACATGACGGAACAAAACATGAATAACACACATACATTGAGCAAGATGTAATATAAACCATTTTTCACTGGGAGCAAAGAAAGTAGGAACAGTTAGTATGTTGTCTGAATCATTCTACTGGTATAAAGGTGACCAACCCCATCCGCAGTGGTATTTCCCAATCCATGCATGCTTTCGTATGCACGTGTCGCAACATTCGCAGCATTGGCCAAAGCGTGACCATCGTGAGCTCTCCGAGTCAGTGATGACCGGGAGGGGTAGGTCGATCTCTTCCAGGTACTCGCTGGTTGTCTCTGACAACATGTCGTCATCATCCGCCTCATAGATGACATTGTAGACACTGCGCGTTGTGGCCACAGCTGTGCGTCTTTCTTTTTGCGAACCATCGTCAGATTCCGAATCGTCTTCTGGCTTAGCATAATAATGCAATCCTTCGTCACTCATTGTACGTTATCTCCTGCATGTCGAGAATGTCAATTCAGCTGGCACTGATGTGTCAATCTCATTCTCGGAAACAATCACATTGGAAACAAGAGAATGTGTTGTTTAGCGACAATTTTAATCCCTCTCTTGCCTATTAGTCGGGTTGATGGAATCAGTATTCTTCGTATGGTCCCATGAACTCCATGGTCTTCCAATGGAATAGACGAACTTGTGGGGAGAAAATTAAAACAAAAACTCTGTTGTTCTGTGGTTCATTTCTTCTAATACAATAGATTCATGGAAAGGGATTTCATTGAGTTACATGGACATTAGTACATCAAAACATGTAAGGCCACCGAAACAGGGGTTGTCGAAACTTGACTTGAAGATTCCTTTGAAGACCCTAGTTAGAAAAAGAGTTAGGAATAGATCCTTTGAGGAAGCCCTATGTCCTTCACAGAATTCTAAGAAGTACGTAGGATGGAGTGATATCGATTATGATATAAGTTTTTCCAAACTCTTCAATGTGTCAGAGATTGGGATACTATGAGAGACTCAGAAACACCAAAGTATACGAACTGCAGGTAGAGGGTCCTTAGTTTTCTCCACACTATGTTGTTCCACGGAGAGAAAAATGGTGAAATGGAGAAAGCAAATATGTGGATAAAAGATTATCATTCCCCGGGCCAGCCTAGGAATTGAAACGCTGGAATTATACAAACCGGTTCCTTATGGTCTTACTAGACCTGTGAAAATGAAGTATAATACAATTAGTGCATAATTGACTGGAAAAGGTCCCGGGCCAAGGTACATGCCCCTTGTTGAAGAAGTGATCTATCTAAGAAGTGACCTACTTGGTCCTCGTTGAAACAAGTAGTCATTTCGCATTAGAAGGCTGAACACATTAGTACATTGAGATAAAAAACGGACACATCTTCATAATCTATTCATTTATTTCCAATATAAATAAAGAGAGATTGTCTATGTTCCCCCGTACCATCAGCATTCAATCCAAAAAGTCGACATGTCAATTCCATGACATATCCAGCTTTAAAATTATCAAATAATTAATCGTGTATTAATATTTCCAACAACGTACCTTTAGCGTGTGCCAATTGAATAGCAATAGTTGGATTGACATTGTTTGGTCCTTCTACGAAAGGAAATACAGAGTCGTTGTAGCAGGCTTCTGGATAGTAAACAATTTTTCCCATTTTTGATTTATCGTGTAGATCTTCTCCTTCGCAGTGTATGCATAAAGTCTATTAGAAGGTCAAGGTATAAAAGATATCAGTATGCGAAATGAAGAATTGTAGAGGAATTTTGATTCTGGCGGAAAAGCCATATAACCCTAGAAGTCATAGTCATTCTCAACTTCTAAAGCACAGAACCAGGTTTTGATATCAGGTTTTTAACGAGTTTGTCATTTTAATTAAAGCTCATTCCATTTTTTTGGCCTAAGTCAAGTTTCAGTCCTGGGGGAAATTTTTTTTACTAAAACTGATAGGCGCACACCACCGTGCAGATCACTACACTGCCCTATCAATTCAATAAGGCCACTTGTTCCGGTTAGAAATACGCCGGCAACGCCTTAAAAAAAGATTGGCCTAAGAATATCAGGCAGTCTGCAGAACCAGGTTATGTTAAGGCAAAATTTCGAATTAAAACGGTTCTGTTCATGATGACAAGGTTCGTTCTCTAGATGATAATGTATACTAGACAGGCTCAAGACTTCATAGTCATTTCTTTGGAACTTTTAAAGCTCAGAATAAAGTTTTGATAAATTTCGTATTTAAGCAATCTGTGCAGGACAAGGTTTCTTCCAGGGACGAAAATGAATACTAATTAGAGTCTAGTCTTCATAGTCATTCGCCGGGAACTTATAAATCTTAAAACCAGGTTCTGGTAAAGTCAAGTTTCTTATTTAAGCGGGTCTAAAGCTTGCATTTAGGTATTGATAAAATCAATCACATATTTAGACAGGTTTGTACAGAACAATATTCGTTCATTGAAAATTGAAACTAACAATCAGATCCTAGGCTTGTGACAATTGAAACTATGAAGTAGTATGGAAACGACTATGAATACCGGTATAGGATATACCTCTCTATCCAAATCCAAGGACTTCTTTAATTCAAAAGGCATAGTAGCAGGTACCTTATACATCCCATGAAAGGCATCAGGACGCCAACCAGCTTTTGCATTCAATTTGAGCAACAAACAAGGTTTCTGATCATTATAACCAAACGAGCCCGACCCACAAGGCCCATAGAAACTCGGATCAACGGTACATTCTTGCATATTCCGTTTCGCACAATTTGTTGCTTGGGTTTTGTAGAAAACACGAATTGCCTCAATATATTGTTCCGCCCTGCGATTAGATTCTCTCGATGGTCCACTCATTTTATACCATATAAAAGGATCTGGATAGGAGTTTACCTTTAAGGGAACAAACGTAAATGCTGAAAATTTAAGATTAGAACGTTGAATCCGGTTAAAAACTGCCTCACTTGGCACTTCCGACGTGTAGAACTTCACTTCGGATGGTAGATTGTTGTTGGAATTGTTCGTCATTAAGCGATTCACTCCATAGAAATAGCAGAGGAATATTATAATCATGATGCCAAGGAAACATAAAAAGTAGAAGATTAGGGCTCCTAAAATGGTGCAGTTTAGTACTTATAATTCGTATACTAGTAGTTTGGAAGATGTATATGTTGTAGATGATTAGATTTGATACCCCAATGACTTCCAGTACGATTGCATGAAGTTTTATGTTCCTTATTGTAGAGAAACTTTCCAAAACGACGCAGTTTTCCTTTACGTTGACGTACTGAGGCCATACGTTTGGGAGGCCCTGCAATGGAGCCTACGTCTTTATCGGCTATTCTTGCATCTTTGATGCGGTAATTATAAAAATCCTGTGGGGAATGTTATAGTTTAGGTTTCACAAAGGGAATTATTGGAATAGATTAGAATATACTTACAGTTCCATTTATATTCTGAATTGGCATTTGTAAATCAGACACTTCTAGAATAATGTATATATAATAAATTGTCAATGAAACAAGTGCAACTAGAGGTAATTGTTTCTAAGGCTTGATATATTATTTGCAAAATGGAGTTATATAAATTAGCAGGCTATATAGCCAGAAGCACTATATAGTCAGCTAAGCAGGAAGGCAGGAAGGGTTAGTATGAAAGTGGAAACGACTGCAAGAGTGGCAAGATATAAGGAAGGGTTGGAAGGAATGCGAAGTGAGAGACTGGTGAAGAATAGGGCAATGGAGGACGTAGTAAGGGAAAGAGGAACCCGAATAGAAGAACAAATAAGGCAAAACCAGATCGTTCTCAGCGCCTACAATCCATCATACCAGAGGATCCAGGTGGTGGGGCGGAGGCCTGTATACATAGAGGATAGGGACCTTAGTGCAAGTGAGAAAGCACTTCTGGCGAGAGCGCGTTGTGGATCAGAGCAGAGGAGGCGAAAGGTATGGACGGGGTAGGCTACACCCGATGTATATTATGCGGGATAGGGATCGACACGTGGGAGCACCTGACGTGAGAATGTGAGGACATTGGAAAGGAAAGGTACTGGGCAGGAAGAGAGGGTAATCGACTAAAAGGATGGGTTGATGAGAAGGAGGGGTGACTTGCATCGCAATGATGGTAGCGGAGAAGAAGCGTAAGAGTGAAGGAATTTCATATTTTGAGTTGTTTAATTGTATATCTCATGTTTGATTTAGATTTTATTGACTTGTGGTTGAGTGAAATTTATATTATGTGACAGAGAATGCCAATAAAGGTTGCATATATAAATTAACTGATGATCAACTCGAAAATGGCATTTATTTATTTTTTGATATGTGCTATGGAAATATGGAGATGTACGAATGGGAAATCCTGGAGAGAGGGGGGGGGGGTAAGGCGGGTTCCTGAAGAACCTAATAAAACTGGAAAAATCTACGGCTATTCCTTCAGGTGTCGGGGAGATTCTGGGAGTGATATATCTCCAAGAATATGATGTCATGACCAAGAACTCGATAAAAATTACATGTTTAACATGCATATGCAATAAAATAATGCCACGAGTAAATTCTGAAAATTTTAACTCTCTATGACTGTTTGCGCTCACGCGTCTTAACGAAATTAATACCCCGCGAGTTGTAAGTTCTCTTTTGGGCTTTGGTTAGAGGCAACAACACACAAATAACACAACACGAGATATGAAGAGCGAATGCTGGGTAAAAAGTGATTTTATTTTAAGTTCTCTTGGTGGACGAAGCACACAAAATGCGAGCTTACAAGGGTTGGGGTAGTCGCCCTGGCGCATGTGCCGCTTAAACGGTGCTGCCAACATTAAAATACATTTAGGGTGCAAAAGTCCCCAACAGTCCCTCAGTTTCATTCAAATACAGTAAAAAATAAATATAACTTTTAATAGATAAATAAGAATCTAAACATATTTAAATATTTCTATTTAGGAACATTATATTCTATGATGTTTGAAAACAATTTAACGTATAATTTTATAGATTTTACGTGTATGTTGGGTTGCCAATAGTTGCCCAACAATTTGAAATAATATGAGCAGCTGTCCGAAAGCAAGTATGTGACACTTTCTCCCCGCCAACACCGCCAGTTCCTACCACAACGGCGATTACGTCTTCACGCAAAGTCGTCGAATGTAAACACCGTCGCGTATTTAACACCGCTTACGGTTTACAGTCGG
Organism: Weissflogia rhopalogaster; assembly: GCA_019419845.2. Classification (NCBI taxonomy): domain Eukaryota; kingdom Metazoa; phylum Arthropoda; class Insecta; order Coleoptera; family Staphylinidae; genus Weissflogia; species Weissflogia rhopalogaster. The sequence continues at coordinate 10,341 of WSZQ02072379.1, forward strand.
CGGGTGTAGGTTGCGTATGTAGACCATGTTGGTGTAGAACAATACCACATCACGTACGTGCCGATATCCACGCACGACACAAGCACGCTCATCGTCGGGGATTTTGTCTCTTCACCTTTCAAACCAGTGCGCTCACCGCGTACCGCCACGAAGACCCACGAACGATTACGACGCACTGGTCGCTCTCCTCACGCGACGCAGTTCGACCGCATCTCTTGAACACGCCTCGCTTACATTGAAAGCCAACCAACATCACGTCGCGTACATACAAATAAAACATAGTCGCGTCTACGCACACATACCCAGGCCCGTCCTGCCCGAAATCATTATCGCATGTGCGCGTAGGCCGCCAACCCGTGAGCGGGGCTGCTTGTTCGTGTGTCTGGTGTCACTCTCCTCTCGGGCCACACAGTATCACAAGCACGACGACACCGGCTGCACATACAAACGCAACGCATACCCCTGTAAACCTTGTCAAGAAGCAGCAAGCAAAGCAGTGGGCAAATCAACGTTGGCGTGTTGTGTTGTGTTGTTGGAAGAAAAACGGGAGTTATTGTTGACGCGAGTGAACAACACAATATTCGTTGACCAGTTCGGACTAGTGCGTGTGCAGCTGAGAGCAAATAAGGGTCGCGAACTCGCGTTTCTTTTCGAGTGCTTTGCATTGTGTTGGATTATCGAACGCTGGGGAGAGCTACGAAGACGACGGCGATTTCCGTCCCGGGTGGTGTGTTTGGTTCAGGTGCGCGGTCGAGTACAGTGCGATATCTACGTGTCGTGCCAATGCAGTCGCTCATCACGAACGTGCCCACCATCAGCAGTCATCATTAATCAATTAGCTCCGTGTAAGTATCTGTGCTTGCACACAGTTTAGCAAAAATTGTCGGATTGCGAGTCCGCCGGCACCGCTGCCCCCTTAGTTACCCGATGGGGCTCAATTACGCTCAATTTCCGAGCTGGTGAAGTGCCTGTTGCGTTTGTTACGGCACGGCGACAATTCGATAATTTAACGCGTTTTGTATCTCGGTTTAGTGAAATAAGATTTTGTACGATACTGTGGGGAAGTCATTCAGACTAAACCTACTTACAATTAGCTTTTGGAGATAACGAAAACTTTCTTAGTAACTTACTCAGCTTACTTACAACTAGTAGTGGCTTCTTTAGTTCCATGAGGGTTGCAATGTTTTTTTTTCAACATTTTCCTAATTCGTTTAAAGTCTTCTTCAACAAATTACTTCATTAGGTATGATCTTGACGACTCTTTGGCTATATGACGCATTTTATATTTTGGTTGCAGTAAGGATTAGTAGAATACTGTGGGGAAGTAGGTGTGGCCTAATCTCGAGCAAATTTACTTTTAGAGATCATCCTGAATACTTTCTCAGTAACATACTTACAATTATTAGGTTTATTCGCGATCAGACGTATTTTGAGCATTCGGTAGATACTTTGGAATCCTTGTATCGTAGACAACTCAGGTTCCCGGAAGGAAATGGTTCCCCATGTTGTGTTTTCAATTTCCTTGAAATCTTCATTCCATTGATTACTTGATTGGGTATGATCAGGTCTACACTATAAGAATTTTACACATTTTACATCTTGGTTGAAGTAAGGTTTAATGCAACACTGTGGAGTAGTAGTTCAGGCAAAACAAGGAAATATAGCTTTTAGAGATCTTCCAGAAGACTTCATCAGTAACTTACTCAGTGTACTTGCAATAGGACCGATTAAATTGCGGGAATCAACATTAGTTAATTAATTTGATGATTCTTCTTTCTTTTATTGGCATAATTCTCCCCTTCTCTTTATTGGATAAAACAGTATTAACACTACAATCCATCAAACTCATACTAGAACTTCAATTCTATTTTAACATGCTATTGCGAAGTCATTTAGGAATATTCTGGAAGTTTCAAATCTTCAAGCAACTTATGATCCTTACATTTCTTTCAGTTATTACCTGACTAATATCGGGCATTATTAGTTTCTCAACTTCTCTTCTTTGAAGACTATTTCGATATTTTCGATATTCAATAGCGTTTTACCCTTTAGAGAAATTATGTTTATTAACACTGGAGATAAACACTTTATCAATGTTTTACAATTTTGTTTATTTATTACAATGCGCATTTCGCTGCGAGGCATCGTCAGGTTCTGGCAGATCAAGTCACCACCTTTCTAAATTCTCGCGATGCTAATTTAAAATTTACAACCGAAAAAGAACTTGATAACTCTATTAACTTCTTAGATTTGACAATCAAAAAAGCCACTGATCAGGTAGAATTATTTAGAATATGTGCCAATAAAGGTTGTCTACTATATAAAAGTGCCATTATTAGGTCGTTTATCGTACAAAATTAGTCATAAACTCAAAAAACTAAATTTCTCAGCTGCGGTTTATAATCCAAACACACTCAGATCCTTCACTAACAACAAATTAAAACTACCCACCGATCGTTGTCTCAATTCCGGATATAGGTCAAAAGGGCCGTGATTTCAATACACGGTTCCGAGAACATTTACGCCTAACCAACAACGCAGGGAATCCCTAATGTTCCTCGCTCACAGCCCACCTCATAACAACCGGTCACTCATGCACAATCAAAAACCTTAAAATCCTACAACTGACCCGCTAAGGCCACAAACTCGACACATTGTAAGCAATTATTTATATTAGACGGCCAATAAATAAGAATGCAGACACGGTCCTTAATGACAAACTAGACATCTCCAGTGTTAATTTTTAAAATGTTTTACCAAAACCCGACGGTAGACTCCATCAATTAATAAATTATGTTTAGTTTTTTGATTTTTGCTTCCTCTCAAATAGGCTATAAAATACACTAACTAGGAGTTACTTATTAAAAGCTTAAAAAAGGTAGATAATAAATAATAACAAAAAACACACCTCGACGACTAAGTTTAGTATACTACATTACCTGCTCCTGCATCCCATCTCTTCGCCTTCTCCGTTGGTTTTTCTCTTGTACTATTCTCCTCACCATAGCCATCCTCTCCCCTCCCACACTTAGCCATCTTTTCATACTCCTTTCACCCTCACAATCAATATCTTTGGCCCATTCTTCCTTCAATCCCATACAGTCACTCGCCATGTGCTCCCACGTATCAACCCCATTCGCACACACCATACATCTCATATACTCTACACCCATCCATACCTTTCGGCCCCGTTCCTCCGTTCCACATCTCACCCTTGTCATCAACCTTTTCTCTTCTGAGCTCAACCTATTACTATCCACATAGTCAGGCCTACCTTCCAGAGCTTGAATACGATGGTACAGCGGGTTGTAGTACTCTCCCTTATTTTGCTTTGACGAGTCTGGTATTCAACCTCTTCAGCCCTTCTCCTTACATGCTCTTCCAAGGCTCCTTCTACCATCAGCTGTCTCACTACTATTTCTAATAGCCCAACCCCCCAGTAAGCCAGCTTCCTTTGGCCCTCCACGCTCTTCCCCCCTTTCTCACACACCATTCCCATACATACTTCACCATACGCCCATCTTGCCACCAAATTCACTGTTTCCCATCTCAGGCTCAACCTCCCTGCTTCCTGCAGTACTATATACAACGGCGTAGATCGCTCCAGTCCAAATAGGTCCTTCAATAACTCAGACCCCATGCTTCCACAATTTTAGTATATGTTTTCTTCTTCAATAGGAATTCAACATCTTGTAAACGTCTGTTTCATCTTCCCCACAGGTTTAATCATGTTTCAAGATCTCACATAAATCAGCGGTGGTCCTCCGTGCGGACGCCGTCGCCCAGCTATTCCGGTACACCTTGGACGAGGAGGCTAGACGTCGTTTTGCGCCACTTTTGTGCTGCGCCACCCTAGTGCTCACCACTCGTTGACACCACCTCAATAGCGAGCCAGACGCGCTAGGTGCCGTGATGCCCACGATGCCGTCTGTCGTCGATCACGAGGAGCATCCGGCGTACTCGGCGCACGTGGATGTGGCGCGCGTGCCGTCGGCGCCGCCCGCCTCGCCGGCGACGGCCGCCAAGCCGCTGAAGACGTTCGGCGAGCTAAAGGCGCTGCTCGACGCCGACAAGAAGCAAGACGTGAAGGTGTTGCTGCGCACGAACGCCTGGCCGGCTGACCATCCCATACGCCGCGAACTGTGGCCGGAGCTGTGCATGCAGCACCACAATGGCAAGCGCGACATGGCCGACGGCTTCTACTGGGACATGGTGACGCAGGTGTTCGGCTCTACCGACCTGCCGGATCGGCCCATCAGCCTGCCACCGTTTGTTGAGCCCGGTCACTGTCACAGCTACTTTCTGTCGCAGAAGGGCAGCAGTATCGCAGATCGGGTTGTCTCTGTGCTGGGGTATGCTTGTCCGGATATCGTCTACAGTCCTAGTATTTATCCGATTTGTGCGATGCTCCTGCATTATCTTACTGGTGAGTAAAACATTTTTTTATTAATTATTTCTATTAACAAGATTAGTATTCAGCATTGGTAAGGTTCCATTTAAAATTATATTTAGTTTTTTAACAGAAATTATAGCAATATTTGTACTACACTAACAAACATTGTCATACTATTCAGAGGACAATTAAGATACTCCCATTGTCAGCCAGTAACTGTCACGCGAGTAATAGGTTCGCCTTCACTAAGTTACTGAGAAATTATTATAAATCGAATTGAAGTATCAATATTTATTAATACCTTGGTGATACAAACTATAATATGCTCAAAAAATGAAAGCAGTAAGGATATGAGGGAATGCCAATAAAAGTTGGCATTCCCCCATATCTGATACTTCCTTGTACAACTAAATATTACACTTCATAATATCATAGCATATTAATCATTAAACCTAATTATTAACTTAAATGATAACAATAACAATATCAACATTGTAAAAAAAAAACAAATTATGTATACTTAAATACACTTCTACCCGACATCAGGCTATAAGGTTACGACCTTCTTCTTCCCACTCTATCGCTTTCCTAAGCAGTTGTCTCCTCTTCGTCGGGACCTTTAACGTTGCCACCCCCCTACCACTCTCTTTCAGCCATCCTTGCACACTCTTCCCTGCTCTTCTAATCTCATTCGCCCATTCCTCTTCCAGCCCTATACATGCATTCGCAAAAAGTGAAAGTAAATTAAAACTGGTATATTTGATATATCAACTGATAAAGAACACCACCATGTACGCGTTAATTAAAATCTATGGCTCAACATATTGGCGGCGTAAATAAACAATAAAGAAAATGGCATCGTTTTGCGATATTGGATTTCGCGTATCATTTCGTTACATTGTTATAAAAGCTATAAATAACCGGCTGGTAGTCAATAAAGTGTTGCAATTGGGCAGCGCGCATCGGTCGGCTGACTTCCGATGCATAACTATTTAGGTAACATGTCGTTCTTATCACTCCGTACGTTTATTTGCGCCGTGAATGCCTTCCCGACGTTATCACATTGGAATAATTCAACAGGAAAACGGGCAGCTTGACAAGCACTTGATTAAGTCTCCTGCCATGCGTTTTGTTGTGCCATTAAGGATTCAATGATGCGATAATAGAGTTAATGACATCAAATGACTTGAATCGCATGGGTATTTTTTTCTGAAGTCGTTTTTCTGAAGTTTAGCTGTTGCTTATCAGTTTATTTGGCTACTGTTGATTGAAGCAGGTGGTGTTTGTGTGGAATTCAATACGTCGTACGTTTCGATAATTGCGCGGCGCTTTTTTTTTGTTTGATCGGTCGTTTCTTGCATGTGTTGTATTTATTTGCTTGCGGTTGTTTTGCGTAAATGATAGCCACCGATGTGCAGTTGTAGAGTTGATTCGGCGTACTTGCGTATATGTTGTGCTATCTGGTGATGATTGGCGGTATTGTTTCAGCGTGTTAGCGTGCTGTGTGGCGGATTGTAACGTGATGCCTTCTCATTCATTCACTTTTTTCCACCGTGATAGTAGCTAGCTTTCAGTTTATGGCCTGTTTGTGTGTTTATTGCATGTTTTTGCGCATCAGTGACCCAGAATGCTTTGCTGATGTCAGCAGTTGATAGGAATTTCATTGTTGTTTGTAATTTTGTACAGGTGTTATTTTATCGTAATTATCATTGGTTGTAAATAACAAAACGGGAATACTTCTAATTTTATTTCACGAAATTAATTATTTTAAAGTTATTAATGATACTTTTTGTTAAGAATAAACGTAATTCGAAATCATTCTCCATTGATATCAGTATGTGCTAAGACATTTCATAAATCTGGAAGTGGAACTTTCAATCAAGTTATTTTTACACTGATAAGAAGCTAGCAGAGATTGCTTGTTTTTACAATAACTGAAGTTAAACTTGTAATTTACATCCTATCAGTTTTATAATTTCAAATTTCTTTTCTTGGGCGTATTCTATTATGTTGAGCGCAAGTGTCGATGGGTATATTTCGAGTGATAAGTGCAAATGCGGATGTGAAATGAGAGAGAAAGAGTCATAAGACATAGATCAAGTACAGAATAATATTTATACTTTTTTATTACTTCAATTGAGTGGTCAAAATTCACTCGTCACTTTTTAGTATCGAATTTTTGGCAATCGATACTTCTGGTTATCATTTGCCATATGCTCCCATGTATCCTGGCCCATTCCACAAAGTATGCACCTGACATACTGCTCCCCAATCCATACTTTTCCTCCCCGTTCCTCAGACCCGCATCTTGCTCTTGCACCTAAAATTTTATCTTCTACATTCATTTCCTTGTCATCTATATAGTTTGGCCACCTGCCAATAGTTTGAATACCTTGATATTCAGGATTATACGCACTCTTCCTAATTTTACCTTGCCTTTGTGGTTCTTCAATCTCTCCTAGTCTCCTGCTAACATTCATCTACAGCGATCCTGCGCAAAGCATGCGGTCAGCTTCTTCTCCTGAGAAGCCTAGCGCTTCATACGATTCCTTGCGCACCCTTCCCAAACATTCTTAACCAGTCTAGCATCACCCATTCTATACAGACATTCCTCATACCTCGCAAGTCTCCATGCACTCTTCTTGGAGGGCTATATACCGCGGCGTGGACTTTTCCCATTCGCCTAAACCCCAAACTTCTGCACCAATCATTAAAATCGGTTTCACACATGCGTTCCACAATCTTAAGACGATATTCCAGTTATTGCCCCATACTTTCTGCCATTTATTCTTCACTCTAGTATCGAATTAGTATTGATACTTCTTGTTAGCGAACCAGTACGATAGTGCCATCTACTGATACATCCAACAAGTTTCCTCGCTCTTGGATTCTGAAATTATAAGATATCTCGACTAGCAATACATTCTAGATATATCTCTTACTAGTGAAAGTAATACTAATTCAAATAAAACTAAAATCAAAAGTAATAACAAAAAACTCTAGTAATAATAAAATAAAACATTCACATTTCTATGCATAAAATATATACAGTTTTCTAATAAATATTATTTATAGCCTTCCGCAAATCATATTATTACAAATTTGCCCACGATTTATACATATTTACTATGTACTTGACATCGTGTAGTAAAGTTGAATAAATATTTGCAATTATTGATGCAAGATGAAACTTGTTTAGTGCCCAATTATACGCGTACTTTTCAATGTCATGCAGAGAAGGAAGAGTTGTAAAGTTCCATTCGCTTCCTGTATCTCGAATGCGCGCGCGTTTTGCAGAAAGATCGCGAGATAAAATGCGCGCAATTACCGTCGGCGTAGAATTGCGCGCGCGCTCAGGGCTTACGATAAGCGACGCGGCGCTTATTAAATTCGTACGCGCTGCGCCGCTCCTTCGGCTGCATTCTGGCGATTAAAAAGCGCATTCGAGATGTAAAACTTTCACCACTGTATGCATTTCAATGCAGAATTGCATGCTTTCTTGCACTCACCGAGCATGACGCATGAGCAAAAATGAAGCACGAACAATGCGAAAATAAATCATTATTTTATTCATCAATCATTTCATTTTGCTTATCTTACTATTTTACATATATTATTATTATTTCATAGTCGAATGAATTATTCTATGAATATAGTTACTGTGATTTTATAGTTTAACAAAGTTTTTTTTAATATATTTTTTCTTTAGTACTGATATAATGCATATAACTATCCTGATAGGAAATTGGCTTGATATTAGCTTATTAGTTTAACTTCAAATAGTACCAATAATCCAATAATCGTCACCAAAACATAACAATAACTACCAATACATTGACTGCAAAAGTTTGATACCAAAAGATATCGGTACCAGAAAAGTATCGAAACCAAAAAGTAAAAAGAATCGTCAAAACTGCAAAAAAGTATCGATTCGAAGAAATGTCGAAACGAAAAATATCGTTATCAAAAAATTATCGAAACCAAAAAATGTATACCAAAAAAGTAAAAACCCACAAATATGGAAATCAAAACAGTATTGATACCTGTTCAAACACATATTGAACAGGGCCATTAGCGCATATCTTAGTTAAGACAAATACAGACGATAATGATCATTAGACATAGCAAAAGTAAATATAGCAATGCGAAATCTAATAACGCGTCATGCGCTGCCCTTTAGCCCTAATTAGTGTTAGGATTTTTGTATATATACCGCACCTATACTATGAAATAAACAGATTCAAATCAGCCTTGAGTCGAGTCACTTGTATCTCAAGAGCGGACGAGCCCTTCATCTTACCGGCGCCCATCGTCAGCGGCGTGTGCGTAGACAATACCGAATAGTACCGATGCCAGAGTATCGAAATCTAAAAAAAATATATATAACAAAACAAAATGAAAGAATTTATTTAATAATGAAAAACATTGTGTTGAAGATTCATACACATATCAATGTTATCTTTATGGAAATTATTCTATATGATCAGACAGGCGCTCTGACGACTGTACCGCAATGCAGATACGCAGAAGCTTGCTGTTAATGTAATGTTGCTTGCTTTGTTTGTGACCAAATTTTAATTTTTTTTGGCAAACTGCCCAAAATGGCGATAAATCCCATTAACACAAATAATTTCGATGTATGTGTTACATGTACAAAAATGTGCCTTCAATTCCGTGTCGGACAATTGAGACACTCTCCATGTTAGAATTTAGAATGTTAGAAGAAAAGCTTTCTAAGTTGAATCTTCATACTTGTCAACGTTATCTTTATGGAAATTTAAAATTTACAACTGTAGTAAATGCTAATTAATCTTTTACTCCATACAAAATACATAATTCATTGAACAATTTGCTTATTACAATTTGGTGCGCGCAATCGGGTTTGATATTAATATTCGAACAGAATCAATGAGAACTCAAAACAAACACACAAACACACACACACACAGATGTTATCAACGCCGAAATGCAAATCGCGAATTTGTTTTTGCCATTGAGCATTGAGTTCGATATTCACAGCTATTTTTATCATGTTGCGCTCGTTTCAATTAAATTTGTGTTTCACATTCCTCCCACCGCCACATTAAAATATCTGCGGCTATCTGCGTAATAAATATTTAATCGCCATCGATTTTGTTTTTATGGATTCCAATGCAAATCGATTCAGCTGTCATTAACCCCGCTTCCTTTCGTAAATTATGACACGGTTTGCAATTAGATGTAATTTTTATTGGCTCGCACTCGCGTACACATTCTCTATTCTTATAGTTTGAGAATAAACACTACGTCTTTTATTTGATGATATCAGTGTGTAAATATTTGATTTGTGTTCGGAATAGGTTCCGGCTGTGCAATTAGTTATATATTATATTTTAAAACGCGCTGATGAGTCATTACTCTTCGTCAAAGAATATTATGATTCACATTTAGAGAATAATAGGGATTGTAAAAGAATTTAGTGAATTTTTATGATGGTAGTATGGTGAACATGCTATGGGAATGGTTAAGTTTCTGCTATTAAATGTTTAATGACAAATTATTTTAAATTTAAATTGCAGCGAATACCTTTGCTTGAATGTATGAACGCTTGCTTCGATCTTTTATGTGGGGAAATTGTGAGAATGTCATGTGAAGTGAAGAAACACTATAATAAGTATGACAACATTGTGGAATGTTTCGTTTCATACGGAAATGTTTGGCGTATTTGCGTTCATTGTTAATTAATCATACGGAAAGTGTTTCCGGTACGGCATAATTGGGCAGGTTAGCGAAGGGAAAACGATAAATTTATGTTTGTCATAAAAGTCTTACGACATGTTGGAAGTCATAACTTTTATTTGCAGTTTTATAGTTTTCATGTTGCTGTGAGAGGATGTTGCCAAAATTGAATAAAACTATAATATTAAACTTTTTGAAAACTGTAAGCGCACATAAATTGGGGTGTCAACTGGTGAATGCGCGCCGAATTTATCGAGTTATTTTGAAATGTATACAGTTTCAAAATGCAATTTTGGACCAATTTTTGACTAGCCCCGATCGGGATGATTATCTCAGATGGTTTATGCGTATTTTATGCGTTTCAAATGTGACTTATCTTATTAAATACGAAAAATATATATTTTTAAATTATATCTATATTAATTACTAGATTTGGAAGCTCACTCTGTAATTACCTAAATGAATGCCAATAGAATGAATATTTCACAACGATCAAAGAATTTCACGCACACGTGCTCATTCATACACTCACAGGAGGTTCATGGAGGTGCGGCATAATGAAAATGATATGTGACCGAACGTCGGCGTCGCATCAGATCGCGTTCTGCCCGTTTGCGTCGATGTGAATCATTTCGGTTGACCATCGATCGGCGATTAACAATTACGCGGCTAATTAGCCAACGTCGCGACGAGCCTCCAGCAACGTCACTTGCGTTGGTTCGATGGCTATTGGATCGATGTGGCCTGTTTTTTTTCTGTCTTTCATTTCACTTTCGTTTACAAACATTTACGTATACATTCAACAAAAAAGCAACTATTAGTTATAACTAGTAATTTTTATGATAAGTTTTTTGAGTATTAATTTTTACGTAATGTGAGAAATGTGGATTCCTAAAACTCGGGTAAAGTGATAAAATCATTTGAAGTTATTTATTTGGATATTTTGAATGTGCAATTGTATGCATGACACGACACGCTTCCAGGAAGTACTTTATTTGTACCTGCGGTTAAATTTAACACTGTGAATAAGCTCGTTGTGAGCCTGCCTACCTGTGAGAGCAGTGAGCAGTACGCGGTTAAATCCTTGACAAATTTACGCTGTGAATTCTTTGGACTCTAATCATGTAGCGTATGAGTATGACGCTTATCGGGTTCTAGAACGTTTTGTAACTATGGTGTTGGATCACTTGATAATTACAGGTGATTGGTTTGTAATATTGCAGGTATTATAGTAACATACCCTCCCAAACTTCTTAATTTAAGTTTATTATGTATATACCGATTCTGAAACATATACACCTACACATACGGACACACATACGGCCACACACATACGGACACACACATACGGACACACACACACACACACACACACACACACACACACACACACACACACACACACACACACACACACACACACACA
>WSZQ02072390.1:0-21876 GCA_019419845.2 Weissflogia rhopalogaster
TGTGTGTGTATTGCAGATGTGTGTGTGTATTGCAGATGTGTGTGTGTATTGCAGATGTGTGTGTGTATTGCAGATGTATGTGTGTGTATTGTATATATGTGTGTGTATTGCAGATATGTGTATGTGTGTATTGCAGATATGTGTATGTGTGTATTGCAGATGTGTATATGTGTATATTGCAGATATGTGTATGTGTGTATTGCAGATGTGTGTGTGTGTGTGCAGGTGTATATATGATTGTGTGTACGTGTATATATGTTTGTGTGTACATGTATATATGCTTGCGTAGGTGTGTGTGTGTGTTTATTTGTTTGTGTATGCATGCGTGCGGCAGCGTGAATGCGATAATAATCGCGATGTTGAATGAGCAGTGGAGCCGAGCGGCGCGCGCGCGAGGCGGCGAACTTATTGATTTTTAGGGTGACACTGTCAACTACAAACGCTGACGGAGTTCATGATGGCTGGCCGGCAGGCGCAGCCCACCACGAGGGCAGCAGGAGGCGGGTGATGTGGAAAAATGCACCCTGCCGCTCACGCGCACGCATGCACGTCTTGCTCTAGTACAAACGGTAAAAGGAGACGCACGATATACGTTTTTCAGCGATAGAAAGAGAGCAGAGAGTGATCTGATAAGAGAGACTGTGCGAGACTCGTTTTACAAACTCTCATCTGTTATCACCAGTCTGTCTGGTTCTGCCTGTGCGAGACATAATTTGTTTTGACGCTGAAACTAACGCGCCGACCTAATGAATAATACGCATACATACTATCGCTATTCACCATCGCATTCAGGCGTCCTTTTTCTACAACGCGCAATTGCGAAGCATTGACAAGTTTCGATAGTTTACGTGCGCGTTTCGTGGAAGTTTTGCGCCGTCTTGTACCTGTGTGTTCAAACGTGTGCGTGTGTTCGGTCGGCGTCGGCGGCCTTCGCGACACCTATGCGTTTGTTGTGCATGTGTGTAAGTGTGTGTGTGTGTGTGTCGGCGCCTGGTCCGTGAGGTGTCGTGCACGTTCGTCACACCTCGGTGGCGCGGTTTTTCAGTGTATGTGTGTGCACGACCGGCGTCCCACTGGGCGACTGTGATTGCGCCTCATGTCCGCTCGACGCCTCTTCCTCCGACCAAGCGGTGCTCAACTTTTTGGCCAGGGCGCGCGCGCTCCTGTCCGTCCTGCTGCTTGCTTGCTTCGTGTGTGCAGGCAGCGGTTGTGTATTTCTCGAAGCGGGACGGCCAAGTTTCGCGTCGTGAATGAGCATGATGGCAGCGCAGCAGGAGTACGCCGGCGTTCGTCGGACGCGCGGCCGGCCGAGGAAGCAATGCAGTTGACCCGCTGCTGATATCTGTTACGATTCCTAGCAAAGAGGTGGGCTTTTCTACACCATTTCCTTCACATGTTATGAATATTTCTTCGTAAAAGTATGCATGCAAATATGGAAAATTCTGTACATTTAAAAACTTGCAAATTTTATACATATTTTTTAAATGTTTATTTAATATTTTTAATAATTTAGAAAGGCATTGTTATAAACGGGCATGTAGTTATGAATGATCTTAGTGTGTTGTTTCTCATGTTTGTGTGTGTGTGTTTGTAAGTCTCTGGAAGGGAAGTTTGGATAGTGTGAAGGTAGCTTTATGTCGGTAAGGTAGACAGCTTTGACGCGTCCGTCGTTGGTGCGCGTTCAAAGATGGCCGAAAGCAAACATGCGCCATTGGCAGCGCAGCGCCACGGCCGTCAGCGGCGGCAGTAAAACAGCAGCGCAGCGCGGCACCGGAGTGCGCGCGCGACGCGAGACGACCGCACACCGCACGCACGAAGCGACCGAGGGGTCGGCGAGCCGAAACCAACCAAACCAGCGGGCGACGCTCGGACTACGCTACGCCGCGTACAATTCGCTAACCTACAAAGCGCGCGGGCCACGGCAGTTCGAACGAGACTACGCGCGGCGTCGTCGTCGACGTGTGTGCGCGCGTGTGCGGAGCAGCCGGCGACGAGAGACCGCGTGTTTATCTCCGCCTCAGTGTGTGTGTGTGTGTGTGTGTGTGTATAAATTGTTTTGCGCACGATTGGTGTGCAAATGTGTGTATACAGTGTCTAGTTACACAGGTTGCAGCAGCGTGTTGTGATTGTTTTGTGCGCCGACGACGGTTTCTAGAGTGCCTGCCGTGGATGTGAGCGCTTGTTTGGTGGCTGGTGCACATGCATAACGCGTGCGACGTCGACGGCGGCGGCTGCTGCTGCGTGAAACATGTACGCATGCAGCGCGTCGCCGTGTAGCAGCGTCGACGACGAAGAAGACGTCGTCGTGCCGGGGACCAATCTGCGCAATCGGCAGCAACGTGGTGGAGGCCGGCGTGTGTCGGCGACGACGCCGCCTCTGGAAGCATGTGCAGCGGCAGCACGCCGCCGTCGAACGCGAGCGACGCTTTATTCCGCGTGCGAACGTGAGAATCGTCGTCGCGCACCACCAGCATGAGACAAGGTCGCGCCGGACAGCGAAAAAATAAATGTAATTTCTCTACCCTACTCTAGTCTACCCTGCACGTTTTACAATTTTAGAAGTTTACTTATAATTAACATTACGAGAATGTTTGCGAGAATGCGAAATATGTGTGTAACGCATGTGGTCATTGTTTTGCGAGACAACATGTTGCATCTTCTTCCGTTGAATTCATCGATAGACTTTCGTTGGCTTTCTTTCGTTCCCGTTCTCCTCGGTAGGAAAGAATTTGTTCTTCTTCGTTCGAATTTCGCCATCTCCCGATGTGATTTTCGAAGAGGACCGGCTTTTACCCGACTACCTAACGTCCTCTTGCTTCTTGTTGCTTGTTTTTCCTAGCTCCATCCCATGTGTAAATATAAAAGTTGAGCCATTTCTGTTGGATCCTAAATCTGTTGCTCAATTCTATTCAAACGAATGTTCTCTACCTATCTATCATCAATCTGTTGAAAAGCGTAAAAGTCGTATTTAGGTTTGCGAAATAATGATAGATGTTGTGCATTTTGTTGAAGAAGTCGTAAAAGATTGCCCATATTTGTTTTGTTGGAATTGCGCGTGGGAGACCTTGTGTGTGTGTGTGTGTGTGTTTTTTTTTTAATTTACGTGTTATCAGAACACTATCAGTCTGTGGTGCGCAGGTTATATTCTCCGTTATAAGTTTTACTATGCTTGAACAAGTGCCGTGAGTGTGTGCGTAAAGGTGGAAATAGTCTGTATATGTTTTACTAGTGGGTACATAACTGTGAGTTTACATGTGTACATATGTGTTCTTGTATGTTTGTAGTTGTGGGTGTGGAAATGTACGTAAATATGTTTGTGTGTGTGTAGGTGTAAATGTGTATGTATGTGTGTAAATGTGTATGTATGTGCGTAAATGTGTATGTATGTGTGAAAATGTGTATGTATGTGTGTAAATGTGTATGTGTAAATGTGTGTGTGTGTGTGTGTATGCAAATGCATGTGTAAATGTGTGTGGGTATGTAAATAATGATTGTGTGTATGTGTTAATATGTGTGTGTAAATGTATGAATGTATGTACGTAAATGTATGTATTGTAGGAGCATTGGTTGGTAGAATACGACCGGCGAATTTGTCCTTGCCGGAGCCGTCGTTTGTTTCGTTCGGTAAATACGCACACACAGCACACGGTTGTTCGAAGGTAAAGACGGGCAAAACCGCCGAACGAACGAACGAACGAACGGTTACTTTACTTCACATACCCACTCACTCACACAAACACATACGGTAGACCTGCGACTGTAAAACCGAGGGATACGACCCAAAACCAACCGTGTGCCAGCCAGACAAATAAAATAATAGCCTTGAGGTTGACCTGCAAAGTGAAACTGACGAAATTGTAGTCAAGTTTTGTCGTTGTTGTTGCCCTCGCCTACCTCCCTTCCTTCCTGTCTTTGATATATGATGAGACACAGATGACAGACTGTAGTCAGACATTCATTCATTCAGTCAGTCAGTGGATGAGAGTTTCATTCTTATTGTTTATGCGTAGTGCACTAAAACCTGCTAATGCCTGTGCCTGTCTTGTTGCGTCCTGTTGCAGGCCTTAGCCGCCGCGTAGCGCCGCCCATCACGCTGCCCGTCACCCTGGAGGATCCGGCGACCAACTGGAAGGGACCGCCGCCCGGCTCCGAGGGGCCCAACTTCGCGCCGAACTCGAACTCGTTCGCGGCGGGCGGGCCGGGAGGCGCCGGCGGCTTCCAGGGCCCGTCGCCGTTCCAGGGGCCGCCGGGCGGTGCCGGCTCGCCGGCGGGCGCACCACCGTACGCCGGCGGCCCACCGCCCGGCTCGACGACGCCGCAGTACACCGCCTCGCCGGCGCCGTCCGGCTCGTCGACGCCGGGCCCCGGCCCGGGGCCGCAGAGCGTCGGCAACGCCGGCTTCCCGCCGCCGCCGCCGAACAGCGCCGGTCCACCGTACAATGGGCCGGGACCGGGACCGTTTGGATCGCCGTCGGCGGGCGGGCCGCCGTACGGCCGACCTGGCTCCTCGGGACCGCCGTTTGTCGGCGGGCCGGGGCCGCCGGGTGGGCCCGGTGGCAATCCGCACTTCTCGTCGCCGGGCCAGCCCTTTGGTGGGCCGGGCGGGTTTGGAATGCCGCCCGGCTCGCCGTTTGGACCCGGACATCCGATGTCGGGGCCGATGGGGCCCGGTCATGGTATGATGCCCGGCCAGATGGGACCAGGACCGAATCCAGTCGATAGGATGGATCAGGGGTGAGTACACTTTTACATTTCACATAAAAAACGTAAAAAGGGGGAATTTTAAATATGGCAAGGTGTTGATGTCGGCCATCAGACAAAGAAATCGTTCCTTCGTCTTGGGTCCGCTTTGTAGGTAGTTTGCGTTAAACAGACCGAGACTGAACATGTAGTGCGTACACTGAGTAGTGTGTAAAATGCAAAACATCGTCGGGGAACATGACGTTCTTTACTTTCCCTTGTTCTGACTGTCGTCTAGGAGGGTATTCAACCTGAACAGAACAGGGATAATCAAAGCATCACATCGGGTGATTGACAATCACCCTTCATAGTTTCCAACCGAAATTCCTAAAAACTTCCAAAACGTACTCTTATTTCATTTCCAATATTGAGCTATTGATTATACTATCAGATATTATTGACGGGAATACATATGTTTATCAAGATCAGATATGCTCATATCAACGTTTAGAAATTAAGGGCATTCCCTTTTGCCGCTGTTCGAAATTATTCGATACACGTGTTTTTCGCACACGTATGCGTTTCCAAAGTAGAACTATTTTATTCCGTTGGATGCATTAATGGGTCATCTAATTACGCACTCAGTTGAGATGTTTCTTTCGTCGACGTGCGTCGTCGTCGTTGTCGTGGCTTACACTGGGTGATGCAAGCAAACGCACGCACGTATATCTTCTTGTGCGTGCTGTGCTGCGCTACCACATTTCTCGCGCTTTTCCGCGATGATGGTGGTGTGGTATGGATGAAGGAGGTGCATTGCGAGCGCGCTTTGGCCGGCGCGAGAATGTGTGTTCGACGCGCTGGAAGTCGAAGCTCGAAGTTGTAGGAGTTTGCCGGGACCGCACGACGCGCCGCCGACCGGAGTATCGACCGGCGATAAGGGGGGATGGTTGTGACGCTCCCGCTGGGGCCGAGGGGGCGGGTGCTGAGAGGGGGGGGTGGTGGTGGTGGCGGTTGCCAGCCGTGCTACACCACGCACACACGTATATACATAGGTGCCATACAGCCTTACCGATATTTGAGTCTAGTAAGTTTCCAAAAGGATTCGTCCGAGATGATTTTTTTAGTGTCAATTGTATATAATTATTGTAAATGAAATACCTTTGTTAATGACTTGAAATTTTGATAAAAAGTTGATTTTCTTTTTCCAAAAATTTCAACAATTAGAATTGAATTATTAATTCCAATGTAAAATACATTGATGTGGCGATATATCGGACTTAAAATTTCGACATTTATCGATAATTGCATTTTCTATAATACTGATATATCGATATCGATATTTTTGATATCGCTTTAATATGACATTGACGTAACCGACATCAGAAAAGTATTCTGAGAAGTTGGAAATTTTTTCACATTTTAGGTTCTATAAAAAATCTTAATTCATCGATATTTGTTGGAATCTTAAGATTATCAATATCGATGCTACATTTATGTATTTATATATATTGAACCTTTATTGGCATATTATACACATTCACATACTCTTTCTCCTTCCTAAACATTAACATAAAATCTTAGCTTAAAATATACAAAAAAAACAAACTAACAAAATATATCTATAAACACAAAAAAAAAACAATTTCAATTAAATTGTACGCTTCCCTCTTTCCTTCTTCCTTAACACACTCTCCGTATCCATTCTATCCCTTTCCCTGTCTCACACAACCCTTTTGCAAGTGCCCTTGGGTCCTTTCCTTCTGTTTCTCCCAACACCTGCATTCGTTCGCATTCACTCACCAAATGATCCCATGTGTCCCACCCTCTATTGCACAAAACACACCTTCTATTCCTCTGGCATCCATGTTTTCCTTCCTCTTTCCTCGGATCCACGTCTTGCCCTTGTTATTCACCGCTTTTCCTCAAATTTCTTCTCATAACATATTGCGGGACCTTTCCGATTGCCTGCCACTCTTTTTAGACAGGATTATATGTGCCGTCCCTAATCTTTCCCTGCCTCTCCTGCTCCTCCACCTTCCATTTTATGCTCCTCCACGTTTCTTCCACTGGCATACCTTAAAATATTTTAACTATTTTGAGGAGTAGTAATCAAAAAATAAATCAAACGAATTAAGCGAACATAATGATAAACGTCGGTGGCTATGAGGTAGGCCACTGCAAGACACATCTTTGCGTTATTATATATTTTTAGAACCATTACAAAAACTTTACTCAATTTATTGTTATCAAAGTGACTATCTTTTCTTTATACATTTTTTTGTGTTATATTGTTAGCAAATCATTAATAAGAAAAACTTACATCTGCGTTAACAAGTTTGAAAACACGAGTAAAAATTGCCGAAATGACTTATTCAACACTCCATCCTTTCCTTTTGATGCACTTGAGTTTCGCAAAACAAAAAAAAAAACTGTGGTGGGATCGCGAACAACGTGCTGCTTCCTAATTGAATCGAAACTATCGCGTCCATCACCTTCCGCCGCAACGCGCAAATCAAGATCTTCGATCTCTCCACATGTTGCTCCGGCGAAACTCTTCGCGTTTGGTAAATAAAAAACGGCGCAAGCCATTACTGGGCGAACCAATCACGAATAGTAGCTCTTGCTACTAGCTTGCGCGCGGATTCGCATCGAATACACATGAAAATTGCTGCTAACTTCCTGGCTGTCTTGCTTGACCGCCGTGCGAAAACTACGCTCATTCATTCAAGCCGCGCTTCTCGCACAATCGCAATCTGTAAAAGGGCATCGCTGAAAAAAAAAACAGTCGCACGACGACGACGACGATATCGTCGATTCATTGGCGGGAAGCATAAAAACGTGGCACGTTTTTTGCACGCTGATAGATTTGGTAATTTGTAACCAATGAAGTGGACAAGTTGCGAGCCGGGCGATAAAAAAAACGAACACCTTTGGGGTGTGTGTGTGTGTGTGTGAGTGTATGGTTGGTATGCGAATGAACAACGTGCGTGCGGTTGTTAATTAATTTCCATCGAGAAGAAGGCGATGGCAATGCGCTTGCACTCGCTTAATTTGCACTATAAAAGCGCACGTAGCGCAGCGTCTGATTGAAGACACGCTTCGAATGCGCATTTGTAAAGTTTTGGTGTGGCGCTTAATTGATAATTACTCTGCTCAATTACGGTCGTGTGCCTCTTTCTTTTTTTTTTTTTGTAAGTTTTGCCCCTTTTTTGTGGCTATGTATGTGTGAGTTGAGGCGCCGCAAGTGTGAAGGAAGCACTAAAAACAAACGACGGTGGCGTGCTGATCATGTTAATCGAGATGTAATCCCGCTTGGTTGTGGCCTGCTGTTGATGGTTGTTGCTGAAAATTAAAAACGACGATTACACGCCGCGATAATAAACACATTTGCTTGGATTGATTGTTCAATTCGGCCTAATTGAATATGCAAATTGAAATCGATTCACTCCGCAATTAACTCCTCATTCGTGCGATGTGCGATCGTTTTGAAACGACTCGTCGTCGTTGTAGTCGTCGACGGCGACGAGACATGCTCGTGTAACAGAGAGGAGCCAATTAATTATCGTGTTAGTTGCACGATGTATTACTTACTAGTGCGAGTGGTATGGATGCCAAAAAAGTATCGATAAGTATCGGTATCGATAAGTATCGGTATCGACAAGTATCGATACCACATGTCGATAATCAGGAGTTCGCGGCGCCGCAGCTGCTTGTTGAGTGAGAGTCCAACGCCAGCTACGTCCGACGGTGCTTAACTGCAGTGATCTAACGAGCACTGAGCTCCACAACGCGGCAAGCCGCCGCTAGTTTCAAAAGTATCGATACAAAAAAAAATCGATACTTAGTGAAAAGTTGATAACCATAGCGTGTGGTGTGTGCGCGAGCCAAGCGAGCATCTTGACAAATGTGGCTGACATTCATTGCGTTTGTTCGTTTGTTAATTTGTTCATTATCCTCCTCGATACATGGTTTGGATCTGTCGTTGTTTGGTTTCTACCTATTCTATGTGTGGGGGGCTTGCAGGAGGAGAGGGTGGACGGGTGGGTGTAACGTGGAATGTAGGTCAGTAAAGTGATAAACTAAAATAACTCGGCGTACGCTGTGGAGAGAGGTATAATGCCTAGGCAATGACAGATGATAAATAAAATGCGAGCGCCCTTCGTCGTCGGCAGCCTGCGCGTCTCGCTGGGGTTTCCGATCTTCAGGAGGTCGGGAAGTACTAGGTAGTAGGCAGGGGCGGTTTTTGCCAGAGAGAAAAAGCGGAATACAGGTAGAGGGTGTGAGTCGGCCGGGTGGGTACTACGCGATGGGGTTTTGCAAAGGTACGACGACGAGCGGGGCGGTAAGGAGGGGAGAGGGCTGATGGTGGAGGATCGACGGTGGTGAACGCGCTCGTACTAGCCTCGGTTCCAAATCACCCTCGACTCGTAGTCATACAAACCCCATCCTCGAAACCTCCAACATCCCACGATCTCTGCGTCCCAACGCAACGTTTCAACGATTCCATATCTTCGTTACACCAACGTGAAGCAAGCGATCGTCCTCCTTTTCCACCTCCTCCCCCTATTCGTCGGGTGTGTTCATGCTGTGTGGCGGCAGCGTTCCTCTTTTTTTTTTCCCTCTTCTCTCATTCTGCTTACTCGTCGACGGTGCTATGAGGGGTGGCGATAGGGTGGCTTAAAGGTGGGCGGGGAGGGTGAAGAGTGGTTGTGGAGCAGCGCGAGGATGCGAGGGATGTTGGGGTGCGTACTATATGCTGGGGTTTGACGTGCCTCCCTTCCTCTGCACGCCGTCCTCTTGCGTCGTTCGCCCGATGGTAGGTGCAAGTGTGTGTGGGTGTGTGACAGTGTGGGTGTGTGCTTTCGGCGGTGGCGCGCCGGGTTTGAATGGGTCTGTCGCCTTTAGGTTTCACTGCCGCTGCCTCCCAACCTACCCATCTACCGCCGGCGCCGCCACCACCGTTCCCTACCGCCCCCCCCCCGTAATATCTGCTCTCGGGGCGTCCTCGTGAACATTGGGGGCCCGACTGCATCTCCAACGAAAGGGGGGCGGGGGCGGCAAGGGACGTAGAATTGGGGGCGAAAGGAACGAAAAGATTTGGTAGGATGAGTAGCGGGCTGTTGGGCGAGCGGTGTTGGAAGGAGGGGGGAGCTTTTAGGAGGCTGGATGGGTCGCCAGGAACACGATGGGACGAGGACATCGGGAGGCATCCTGCAAGTGCTGAGCAAACTCACCCTTTGGGGGTCTCATTATCCTCGCCGCCTCCTCCCTAGCAAAACCATCTTAATGTACCAAGTACCCAATGTCCTCATTTCTTCTTTTTTTGCGTTTTGCTTGTGTTAGTTATTAATCTACAGGGTGTTGTTTCGCCAGTGCCTCCCCGATCTTAGGGGATGGCTGATGGAGCGTAATTCAATAATCACTACATTTTTCCCTCTCGCGTCGTACAGTTTCATCTATTGTGATGCACATCCCCTTCGATGACTCTCATCCCACCCCTTGGCCTCTCTTATCCCTTGGCCGAATATTATGTGCAAGTAGAGTTGTTGAACACATGTGAAATTTAAGATTATCCGTAACCCCAACTCGTAGCCCTCTAGTCTATGAGTTGGGGCATGTATAAAAAAGGGGGACATGCTAATGTTGAATGCAACTAGACGAGGAGTTTATTCACACAAAGAGGCGAGCTAATGGTGGATAGTACTAACTGCAGTTTTTTTTTAATTCACGCTAGGGCCATATTCACTAGAAGGGGTGAGCTCTTTTTTTTTTCGTCGGTGACGCTCTTTCATCTGTCACTTTTGGATATTTGTACATGGTACATAGTACATTATGGAAGTGTTGATGTTGCGTTTTGATGTAGATTAATGCGAATTGTCACGCTTGCTAGCTAATGATGTTCTCATTGCGCTTCAAGTATCAGATCAGCAGCGAAGGGGGGCTGGGATTTGTCTAATTTTCGATTTTCTATTTTATTCGATATTTCTCCAAGGCGACACTAAACGAAAAGTTTGCCACGGTTGTTAGGTACTATTTATAGGTTTTATTGGTTTTCTATTCTAGATGAACGGTAAACACAAACGAAACGAACACGTATGTTCGCTGGTTCTCTTGTGGCGAATGTGCGTCTCTCACACGTGTACGTTATCGATTCCGTATATCGATCCTCAGATCCTCAAACCATACGAGATCATCTCAATTAGACGCGTGTGCTTGGCGTCTATCTATACCACGGATATATTTGGCATTCATTGGCACACTCGCATGTGTGTGTGTATGTGTGTTAGAGTGTGTGTGAATGTAGGTGTGTGCGTGGATGTAGGTGTGCGTGGATGTAGGTGTGTGCGTGGATGTAGGTGTGTGTGTAGATGTAGGTGTGTGTGTAGATGTAGGTGTGTGTGTGTAGATGTAGGTGTGTGTGCGTGTGTGTGTGTGTAGATGTAGGTGTGTGTGTGTGTGTGTATGTATGTGTGTGTGTAGATGTAGGTGTGTGTATGTGTGTGTGTGTAGATGTAGGTGTGTGTATGTGTGTGTGTAGATGTAGGTGTGTGTGTAGATGTAGGTGTGTGTGTAGATGTAGGTGTGTGTGTAGATGTAGGTGTGTGTGTGTGTGTGTGTGTGTGTCAGTTTGTGTGTGTGTGAGTGAGTGAGAGTGAGTCTGAGTCTGGTTTTGTGCTCACCTGTACGTCTCTTCGGCAGCAAAGCGCGCGCGTTACGGTTGCTGCGGCAACGTGCGCACCGCGAGTTCGCTCCGGGGCCCAGCTCTCTCTTTTTACTCCAATTATTATCCGCGTCCTCCTCTTCCTGCCGCCGACCGCGTCGAAGAGAGACGGAGCGAGAGCGGTGATAGCGGCAACTGGCGATGGGTGTCTGTTGGTGGTGGTCGTGGTGTTGGTGATGGTGGCGGCGGCTCTTCGTAAATGTGGTCTATACGTGTACTGCAAGTGTGTGTGTGTGTGTGTTCTCTTCATGAGGTTCTCGCAGCTACACTACCACAAAAACACAAGCACACACACCGGCAGTGTGCCGTTGCTTTTTTTCTCTCTCTCCTAGCACGAAAAACGAGTAAAAAAACATGCAAAAAACGGAAACGTACAGCGCTAGCAGCGCGCAAAAAAGTCGAATAAAACGTAGAAGTACCCGTGGAGCTTGGAAATTGTGCAACTAGCGAAAATACGAAAAAATTGCGCCGCAGAAATGAAAATTTTACATTTTCCCAAAAGTAGCTATTTTTGTGTGTTTATTGTCGAACGATTTTTGCTAGGTTCTTTTGTGGAGACGAATTCTCTCAAACTTGATGAAACACAAAGTTTGTTCTATATTCGACTGAAATTCATTGTCTTCTCGAGGGCTTGGATTGTGTTGGTTCTGTGGACTGCTCGTAACCGTGCGCGTGTTGTTGGTTTTTTTTTACGACGCGCGGGCTAAACACTGGCCACACGAAGAACCTGTTTCGTGTCGTCCGTGGACTTGGAGCAGCGATGCCTTCATTCTTCAGTTGCACGGCATCACGATATCACTCGGGCATTCGTAATCTCCGCTGCGCATGTATGTTTCACTTCAATTCTTCATTTGTTTGCTCAAATGAGCGTCATCGGACAACGGCAGCATGGCCTTTCAGTCTTCCATGAACCCTATGGTGGAGAAGGCTTTTTTCTTTTCTGGCGCAAGCTTACTCTCTTCCTAGAAGGAGTTGCGAGCTATTGACGAGCTGGAAATTGAAAACTATTCCAAGAATGAATATCTGAATATGATGCATGATTGTACGCGTATGTACGTACAGACAGAAAGCAACCAACCAACCTCGATGTGGCTGGTGAAGAAAGGTGTAGATACAAGGCGTACAGAGTAGATGCGACGATTATAGACGAGTGCCCTGTGCTGCACTCCACTGTGTGGATGTGTGGATTGGATGTGTGTGCACATGCAGCAGCAGCACGATCGGACGGGACGCGGGAGCGCCTCCTCCTTCGAGGCGAGGCATAAGCACATTAATTATATCGCGGCGGTGGCGTTTCAAGGACGGGTTACTGACTCGAAAACATACATTGTCCACCAACCAACAAAATCCCCCTTACACAATTACGTGTGGCACGTTTAGTTTCTCCGTCAAGACATCCAGCGTGTAGGCTGTCGTCTTCGTACCCAGCGTCAAATTTCGATCAAACATCCATCACTTGAAGACGTCGCCGGCTGCTTCATGTCGATTTTGGCGTCGAGGGCAAATTACTCTAGGAGTATGAAAGGGGACAAATAGTTTTAAAGCCGGAACTGTACAAATGTTTCTTTTTCTTTTTTCTTTGTGCACGTTTTTTTTTGTAATTGCACACTGTAGAGGAACAGGCACAGGAAGAGGAAGAGTCCTGACGCGCAGAGCGCCGACGTCGACTAATCAATCATTCGTTGGCCGGTGTACGCGCGGGGGCGGCAGCCAGGCGGTCGGTGGTTGTTTTATGTGTATGTATGTCCATGTGTTTTGTACTGTGGTGATCGTAGGCTGTAGTGGTTCGGTGCCACACTGAGGGGGCTGGTGGTGTTGCCGGCTTGTGCCTACACACCCACCTTCGACTAGTTTTCATGCTTCGCATGTGTACGCGTAAAAAGCACACATGACCCCAAAAAGCGGAATACAATCGATAACGTAATAACTGAACAAACACAAATTCACTTCTTGCATGATAACACGCTATCTAGGCTTTATCTCTATACAGGGTGTACGGTTTTAATGTGCAATATTGAGGTTGCATCGAAGGATAGGGATGATTTCCTGGAACAAAACCATCTATCCTTGGTGCAACGAGCATATAGGAGGACGTGGTTGCGTGCAACCCAACCAGCGGACGGCGGACGGATTGATTGATTACAGCGTTATTCATTATCCTGAATGTGGTCCAGAGTTTTACTTATGTAAACTCCATCAATATAATTATGTTCGGTGGGTGGCACTGATGTAAATGTTTGCATCTTTGAATGGTTCAATTTGTTTCCATTATCTGTTTATGGCATCGGGTAGGTGGTGGTGGTAGACTTTTTTTTACCGACCACCGCCGCGGTTTATATGCGAAAAGTTTAACATGTCGAGGTTGCGCTTTGAGACAATCGTAGTCAAGTTCAAGGGCAGGTCAGAACTCATTCAGAAAAGTTTTAATTATCTGTGATGATGCTCCTAGCATACTCTCCTCTCGCGCGGCAAAATAGCCTCTATTCAGCTGCAAACTGGTGGAAAGTGTACGCCCTGGCCTGAATACGACGAGGGGAAGGGTGGTTTACATCAAGGGTTAGATATTGGCCTCATATCGATATGTTGTACAGGGTTGTAAAGTTTGATGCGATTTGTTTACAATCTCGTAAATGTTGTACAACAATAAATATTGCATGTTGTATGTGAGAAAGTTTTCGAGCATTACACGAAGAGGAGGGTCTAACCCACAATCCGGAGAGGAAATTTTGTAAAGGTATCAATTTGAAATTTATTGATAACTTTTGAAAGATTTGGTAACCCTATGCTAGTCTAGAACTCTCGCAACCACCAAAACCTCGGTGGTGGCGAGAGACCTATACCGGATTCGCAGTTCGGCAGCTAGCGTTGCTCTCTCACGGTGCGACGCCTCCACCAGAGTGTGCGGCGGCGTGTCGGCGGTGCCCAACACTGGCTGTTCTTGCCGCCCCCACGCGAAGCGCACGTATGCCGTCTCGGTCGAGCGCTTGCTGCTCTACACGGCGCGCTGCGTTGCGCTCGCAACATGATCAATATCGGTACCCCGGAATATGCCGCCCGCCACCACCGCCATAGCCGTGGCCGGAGCCTAGGCTCTCTCGCCGTCTCCTCTCTCTCTCTCTCTCTCTGTGCCATCCAGGCGGCAGGCATCGGACATGTACGATGGTACGTGCGTTCGGGGGGCCGTGCAGTGCTGCCGCCCGCCACACGGTAGAATAACGTGCTGAGCGGTGGCGGTTTCAGTTCAGTGCGGCGCACGAGTGCGTTTCGTGCATAACGGCGCGCGCGTGCTCTGCGTGTCTCTCTTTCCGGGCATATATGTGCCATACATACGCGTGCCCTCCACCGCTGCCGCTACCTCTGCCGCCAACTGGTCATAAAATTGTGCTAGCAGCGGCGTAGATGACGTTGGCGGTTTTTGGGAAGGGTGTGGGGAGGGAGTGGTGACGCGCGCGGGAAACTTTTCGAAATAAAAACACAGATGATTATTACCGCGGAGGCGGCGGCGGCGTGTTGTTGTGCACTACGCATGCGCAGAGTAACACTCTTGTAAAATGAGCTGCGCTTCATTACGCTGAACATTATTATACCGTTTCCAATCTGTCGTCTATCGTTTGTTTCATTGCTACTTTGTGGACTTGATAATATGCTACATCGTTCCGAAAACCATTCTCGTTCATGTGTGATAAAACTCTTGGATTATCAGTCGTTGTGGTGGCGTTGTAAAAAGTTTCTACTTTGCAAAACTTTTTAAAAGAAACTGGTGATTTTTCATCACGGTTACCACGCACGTGTGTAGCGGATTCAGCAGTGTGTTGCGCATTGTTTTTTTCTTCTTGTACCCTTGTGGATAATAACCGATTAAACACGCGGCGGTGTAAATATATGCCCGTGCGGTTGCAAGGTCCGGCTGCTGCTGCTGCCGCTGCTAGGACGGCCGGCTGCCCACCATCATCGCTATTCGCTGTCGGCGGTGGTGGCAGTCGATTTGAGGGTGGTGGTGGCGGCGGCGGCGGCAGTGGTGGCATCGGACCAAGGCAGCTGCCACCGCAGCAGCAGCTCATGGGACCGCATCCAATGTGCCCAGTGCCGATCTTGGCCGGTAGTGCGGACGCCTTCTATTGTTCGCCGTTTGGGAATCCTTACATTAGGTAACTGACACACACACACACACACAGTTTACCAAATGTTCATTTATCATGTTATTAACTTAACGACGTATAAATTATGTATCATAATTTGTACACTAATTTTATAAGCGGTTTAGTGAAGTTTGCTATGGGTCACGCGTGTTGTCGAAACCGCGCAACCACACGCTAAATATGTTTTCTTACTCTTGTGCCTACGAACGAATCGAAACGTGTAAACATTTACAAAACGCACGGTATAAATTTAGATTATTGTAAATAATAATATGTAACACGTGCGCGCCCAACAGTTCAGTAATGCTCTCGGATATCTTTTAACGCACGAGGAAACCGTACAAAATGGATTTAATTGTGTTTCGTACTGTTTTTTTTTCTTTCTTTTTGTGCGTTTGAATGTTATGCGCTTGAGTTGAAATTATGCCAGGCGAATTTATGCGGTTGCGCCAAAAAGTACGAGCGTGTAATTGCACGTGGCAAAGATGGGGCAAATGGGTCCTGCGCTCGGCGACTTTGGCATTGCGGAGTTGAAGCAAAGGAAGTGCCGACCGACCTGTTGATTCCTTTTCCTAATCCTTAGTCTTCGACTAGGTAGTAGAGCAAGCTAAATGGACCTACTGACCGCTTTTCATCGTAATTGTTTCGGAATGTATTAGGAATTACCCTTGACGATTTAATCTTCAATTTAGCACATTTAAGAAGTTATTTAATTATATAATAACTAAAGGTTCGTTTGAAAGAAAGCTTTAGTAAATATGTTTATATTTTATTTCAGATCTTTGCCAGTGCCGAGAAGACCAACACCATACTTTGGTCAACCGGACTATCGCATCTACGAACTTAACAAGCGGCTGCAGCAGAGGACTGAGGTGAGCACAAGCAATGTAATTATCGTTACACATCACAGCACGTCGTTTTTGGCATCTCAATTAGTTGCTAATTGCTGTATCGTTTTTTTAGGAGTGTGATAATCTATGGTGGGACTCCTTCGCCACCGAGTTCTTCGAGGATGACGCCTCCCTGACGTTAGCGTTTTGTTTAGAAGATGGACCTAAAAGATATAGTAAGTATTTTAATTTTTTTTTAGTATTTATTTGAATTTTAAATTTGTTTTATTTATTAATTCGATTTATTAATCGAATGAATTAGTCTTCTTTTTATTCTTGTATTACAAAATATGAGCATTTTCATTTCGATTTAAGAAATGTATGGAATATAAGCTTAGAGCGAAGAAATAAATGATTTTGAAAAATTAACGTCCTGAGGACCCGGCTGCACAAATTTGGCTGAAACTTGGCAAATGTTTTGTATATGTGAAAACTAATTTAGGGAAAACCGAACTATATGTAGCAAACAGTTTGCGTTTGAGTTTGTTATACTTTTCCTTTATGAAAACGCTAATGTTTAACTTTCAAAGAGTTTTAAACAGTTTTCCCAAAAAAAGCCTTATTCTATGCTTTTGCAACATTCTACAAATATATTTTTTTTATATATATGCATAACCTTTATTGACCTTCCGGTCTTCCTGATAACCTTTACAGCCTTTCACAAATTAAATAATACAAAAATAAACCGAACAATACTTCATATACAAAAACCAGCTATCATCCCAGGATCGCCCTCCTCATTTTCTTCTCCAGTACCATTTTGGTGATGACAGCCAGCCCTCCCCCCTTTTCCTCCAGCCATTTTCCGACAATATTCCTTCCTCTTCCTGAGGAACCTAGCCATCCCTTCTTCAGTCTTTCACAGTCTCTTGCCAGGTGCTCCCAGGTATACACGCCTTCCAAACAAAACACACATTTCGTGTATTCCTGCCCCATCCAGACCTTCCTGTCTCTCTCCTCCGAGCCACACCTAGCCCTTGCCAACAATGTCTTCTCCATTCCGCTTCTGTCCCTATCCCCAAAGTACCAAAGCCTGCTCCCGATAACCTGCACCCTTACGTACCCTGGTGGTTGTAGGTACTGCCCATTATCCTCTCTTGCCTAACCTGCACCTCGACTTCCCTCCCTCTCCCCCTCACAGCTTCCTCCACTGATACCGGTTCCGCCCACATCTCTTCCAGCACCGCCACCGACAATTCCACCTCCTCATACGCTTGCCTTCGCCTCACCATCCACTCACTGGTCCCCCTGCTGCTACACCACTCCCACACTTTCCTAACTAATCTTTCATTCCCCATACTCGCCATTCATTTCCTGCAGAACCACGTACGCTGGAGTCGATTTCTCCAACCCCATCAAGCTCTTCAGGGACCAGATCTGCCCTTGCTCTAACTCCTCCCATTCATCTAGTCCCTTTACTTCCATCCCATACATCAGAATGGGCTTCACGCATGCATCCCACATTCTCACCGCAATATCCCAATATTAAATATTAAATTATAGCACATAATACGATGAAAAGACCTTTGAATATTAGTTAAACTCACTCTTAATTGAAATTAATTCCAATTTTTACTAATATCTTTTGTTGTAATTACAGCAATAGGAAGGACCTTAATTCCTAGGTATTTCCGAAGCATATTCGAGGGCGGCGTGACGGAATTGTACTACAATATGAAGCACCCGAAAGAATCCTTCCATAATACTAGTATTACACTCGACTGTGATCAATGCACCATGATTACGCATCACGGGAAACCACTGTTTGCCACGGTAAGTAATCAAATTCCGCGCCGAGCGTATTTGGCCGCGCATTCGCCACATGCTTGCAATTTGTGCACACGCATAATGTGGTTGCTCTGTTTTGCGGTGTTTCCAGGTGTGTACAGAAGGTCGCCTCATATTGGAGTTTACGTTCGACGACCTGATGCGGATAAAGTCGTGGTTGTTCAACGTGCGCGCGCACCGCGAGCTGATACCGCGCTCCGTCGTCGGCATGCAGGATCCATCGATGCTGGAGCCGCTCTCCAAGAACATCACGCGACAGGGCATCACGAATTCAACATTAAATTATCTTAGGGTGAGTTGGTCACATGTGATTTCTCTCGAAATGTATCCGCACATCTGTACTAACTCTGCTACGTTTGTTTGCTTCCAGCTATGTGTAATATTAGAACCCATGCAGGAGCTAATGTCGAGACATAAGGCGTATGCGCTGAGTCCGCGGGACTGTCTCAAGACGACGCTGTTTCAAAAGTGGCAGAGGATGGTTGCCCCGCCGGGTAAGAGAGGTACCCATTTTCTAATGCACTCCCCAGTGTCGATTCGCCATTGCGATAATAACCCTGGGTTGTTGGGAATGCGGGAATGGAGAACATCATTGCAATTGTAAAGCTCATGTTTGTTGCGTTGGCGAATTGAC
This sequence comes from Weissflogia rhopalogaster, assembly GCA_019419845.2. NCBI lineage: Eukaryota > Metazoa > Arthropoda > Insecta > Coleoptera > Staphylinidae > Weissflogia > Weissflogia rhopalogaster. The sequence goes on from WSZQ02072390.1 coordinate 18,853, forward strand.
CCGGTGATCGACATTTTCAATGACAAATGCACAATTCTGCTGTTGATTGTCTATTATGCAGTATGGTAATGTGTTTTGTTTGTAGAATCACAACGACCGCCCAATAAAAGACGAAAACGCAAAGGTTCCAACTCGGGCGGGGCTGCGAACAGTGCGCCGCCCGCGCCCAATAAGAAACGCTCCCCAGGACCCAACTTCTCTTTAGCATCACAAGTAAGTTTCTAACCTTCTATCATTTTTTGGGAAATTTCGTTAAAATAACGATTAATCCATAAAATGTTTATATACCCACTCTATGTAGATTGTAATAATTTATATCGTTGAATTTTAGGACGTAATGGTAGTTGGTGAACCATCGCTGATGGGCGGCGAGTTCGGCGACGAGGACGAACGACTGATCACGCGGCTGGAGAACACGCAGTACGATGCGGCGAACTCGCTGGACCACGACAACCACGGCTTCCACGCCGACTCGCCGATGCCGGGCGCGAACTCGTGGGGCGGGCCGGGCGTGGGCGATCGAGGTGGGCCGGGCGGCATCGGTCCGCCCGGCGGTGGGCCCGGCGGCCCGCCGAACAACCAAGACTCTGATAAGAAATCGCCCGCGGTGAGCCAGTGATGTTAGTGGTAGTATAAACTCTAAATTGTTGTTGCCGGAAAACGGACGAATCTCGGGGTGTCTAGTATTCGCAAGCGACGAACGCGCGGTGAGCGCGCGCTTTCACCATCTCCACCACCAAACACCCTCCTCTCACCGCTTAGACATGAACATTGAAAAATTGTGCGCGCTATGTGAGTGTGTATGTGCTGTGTTGGTGTCGGCGGCACTCGCCCAGCCTTCGAGGACGCTGTCGCATGTATGAAACCGGAGACGGAAGTTTTCGGAGTGCAATTTTATAAAAAAAATTCGGTTCGTTTTGGAACCGGTCATCACCATGGGTACCTCGATGGATGCAGCCAGCGGACGAGAGACGAGCGTGTGTGTGTGTGTCGACAAGTTGGCAGTCGAAAGCAGCAGGCGGCAGGAGGATACTACTGCAGCCGGAAAACGGAAGAAACGAGCAGCTCAGCGTGTAGATGAAATATTGTACAGCGTAGAATTTACATCACACAAAAAAATGAAACAAACAAACAAATACAGATAACAAAATTGCGGAAAATTAAATTACGAAAATCACACACAGGCAGTCAAATTGTCCCCCCGGAATTTTTAAAAATTTTACTCTAAGCGAAAATTGCAACAAAAACAAACAAAAAGTACACAGAAATTGCAAGAAATCATTATTACTATATAAAATATAAAAGTATATTATTAATGTTTCACGTTAAAATGCCATCTGGGGATGGAGTGTGCTCATTATGTATTTGTCAAGACAAGAGAGAGAGAAAAAAAAGAGCCTAGATATTGGGGAAACATGATTGCAATTTGCTTGCGTGTAGTCTTGCAATGATGATTCGACAATCGAGCGTCGAAAACCGCTCTACGGCGCAGGCTGCTTAACGATAAATGAGTATTACATGTTTGATTCTATTTAATAAGAATGCATTGAGTTCCTATGGGTTTAGTTTTCCTTTTTCTTCGAATGTGTATGTCAAATATCTTATCAAACATTTGCATCCAGTGAAGAAGAGCGTCGGTCGTACAGCAAACAGTACAGCACGCTTCGAGAATGTACTTCTTGAGCACAAAACACGCCTCAGATGGTCTCTTATAGTCATATTCATATGAGCAGAGCTCTTTCAGAAAAATGATGAAAAAAAAAACGGAGCAATCTCTCCTGTATTAGGATCAATTTTGTATAGTAAATTGCTAAATAAGTTATTGATTAATGATGATGATAATGTCCATTCGATGCAATGATATGAGATTTGTTTGAACAGTTGCACAACCAATACATCGGCTGCAATTCACCTGTACATTCGCAATTAACACAAAACGCGCAAAACTTGATGTATAAAATGAATAGACAAATGAACCCAGTGTTATGAGATTATGACTTTGTTTTTGGAATGTTTTGGAAGTTGAGTTGAACGTTTGATTGTGCAACTGTTGCTGCGTCTTTTAAGCAAAACACAAAAATTAAGTGCAACAAGCAGCCGAAAAACAATATAAGTCGAACAGCGTACATCAACACCACGGTATGATGTATTTTATAAGAGGAGAAACAAAAACGAGCGCGCGCGAGTGATGAGTGTGTTTTAGCATTTCTTTTTCTATCTTTTAAAACTATCAATCCCAATGCAGTGAAAAGCAAAGACAAAGCGAAACCTACGTAATATCTAACGATGTCAAGCTGAAAACTTATAAATGTTATAATTTATTTTTAATTTATGCGAAACGGGAAGAGACCATTTGTTATGTAGATTTTGCACATACTTTTATGTTAGACACCAACGTCTAAGGTACAAATTTCCATGTTGTAAAGCGTATTTGTATTTTTTCCTTGGCCCGCTCAAGGCCGCATTCTGATCGTGGAAACATGCAGGGAAACGTGTAAAAAAAGAAAACGATGAGCTCGATGACGTTTAGGTACTCGATGTGTACTTATCGGGAGTAAGGGAATGCGTGCGTCTTAACAAATTGTTATAGTTTTTCAGTCTGACTGCAATTAGATGGTTTGTGCCGATCCCTCACGGAGCGAGACATGCAATAGGTGTTTTATTGAATGATTGCATTTTAATTGTATCATGTAATTAATGCGGAAATGATTAATGCGGATGAGTGAGAGTGTGCGCGACAGAAAGAAAGAAAGAGAGAGAGAGCGTGGGGGGAATCATGTCTCATGTCCGGACGCGTTGTATTTTTACAGAGGAATCTTTTTTGGTCAGTAGTTGTGTGTAATTTTTCCACTCCCTCCTATCCCCCACCCCCTTTTCATCCTCATCCCAAAAAATCACCCCCTTGTTCAGGTTCTTTGGTTACTTAAACGGTTTATAATGAATATCAATATGATTATTGTAAAAAATGAATGATTATGCTGAAAAGATGGGCTGCAATTCTTGTGGCGAAAACAAAACCCTCAA